>JARJEB010005711.1:0-40804 GCA_030264535.1 Liometoxenus newtonarum
ATTTCATAACTTCCTGTTCCGACCGACAGCTAACTGTTTTTTGGGCATTCCAATACAAAGTGTAAGGAATTTCTTGTAGATGAGTTTGAGTTGAGTATTTTTAACTCAGCACTCTTCTATTCCCACTGACATCGTCAATCAGTCAAATTGTCAAATAATGTATTTTTGGTGTGCCTCATCCTTCAGTTCCTGCAGTTCAATTCTCGTCTTCAATCCTGAAAATACTTGAGTGACTCGAGTCGAGTCGAGGACCACAATGAAAAAAGAGTTCAGAAATGTGGTTAATGTGATTTTATACATTCTGGAATATGTTAATATTTGATGCGTTCAATTTGTTGGTGCAATTTACACTTCAGAACGTCAACAAACAACAAAACATTTTCAATTGCTAATGTTAGGAAAAGAAATTTCACCAACTTTTCATAAATCCATGTGTCTTGCGGCTAGCTTATTACGAAACGAAATTTATTTGAAATTGTAATGTTTAGAGTCCTTATTTTGTTAATTTAAAACTAATCTATTTTAATAAATAAACAGTTCTCAATTACATGGTGGATATTTTTAACTCCTTAGAAAGATAGTATTTCTATAAACGTCAGATTGAATTGAAATTGTCAAATATGTATATTTTTAGAAGAGAGAAATGAATATACTGCATATATTGCTACGTTATACATATATGTACAGCTAAACATGTTAAACATCAAAATTGATGTACTCCTTTTTTTAATGAACATGACAGGAAGTTTCTTCTATTACTACCTATAGTCTACTCTAGTGTATAAGTATATGCATGGTTCGTTTTAAAAATAATTTATGAAAAATTGATAACCATCTGAACCTCATTGCTTTGAATGTAATGAATGTTCTTTACATTACATGAGCTCTTTAGTTTATTCATTGGAACTTACAGCAAGGACAAAAAAAGAACTTTTTAATAAAATTTGTTTTTAATATATCATTCCGTCTTTTATGTATGAATAAGCCAATTTATTACCTTTCTCGTACTGAATATACCCAGTGCAAGTTTGCTAGAATATTTTCCATCCATATATTTTGATGAAATAATGTATAAAATTATCTTCGAAACACTTTGTATTATTATCAGTCTTTATTTACCATTACATTTCGTTCGGAAGTTGAGCGCCAACAGGGTAAACGCGAGTTTTTAATAAAGAAGAAAAAGAATAAATAGGAGAGGGAACGTAATTAAATTTACGTCTCTGTTTGCTTTAGCTTCTTTCATTCTTTTTGTGAATGTAGTATATTCGAATGAGCGTCAGTGTGACTTATACATGTATTTTGCTAAGGAAATGGGGAAAAGAAAAATATAAAAGGAATATAGAAGTGAATTAATAAAAGATTCCTGAAATACACTTCCTAGTTGATAATTAAAAGTAATAAATCTTTTAATCTTTGTTGCAGTGTTTGCGATTCAAGTTGGATGCGCATTTGCTGATTATTACTGCGGATGGTTGTAAGAGATGTAACTGCAATTACATAAAATAAAAAGAAAAGAAATGTGGAAAAGTTTGCTGTATCTAAAAAAAAAGTTGTTAAACCGTTGAACGTGGAAATGCCTTGGCTAAGATATTCCGAAGCGAAGGAAAAACACATATAAAAGCAAAATAAATATAAAATAATGTTAAAGAAGTAGTTGTCGACATAGGGTAATTAAAAATTCTAAATTGTTAAAGCAATTCTCTGTCAGCCTAAAACTGAAAATTCAAAAAGTGGCGGAACTAACTACTCATAACAAATTAAACTAAAATTATTCTATATAAAAGCCACTAAATTGTCTTAATTAACGTAAATATATAAAATCCTGTATCTGCAGCCTTCATTTTATATACTTACATGTAGGTAATGAGTTTCATGAGTTTAATCATTGAATGCTTTCACTCAGTCATTCAAACTCCATTTGTTTGAGTAGCTCAGTCGGTGATCTGAAAAGAAAACATTTTAATAAAACCGATTATCCATCGCATTGTCATTTGATGTAACGTTGGTTGAAAGTACTAATTGTATTGGCATTTCGTGTGTGTGTGTGTGTGTGTGTGTGTGTGTGTGTGTGTGTATTTAGTTGATTTCCAAATGTGTTCAGAGTATCGTGTAAAATCATACGAACATGATAGAGCGCGATGGCTCATTTAGAAGCTCCTTTCTCACATAAAACCACGCGACTGACGAAATGCGATCCCATAAAAGCACCGGTCTCGACGACATATTTTCGAGAAAAAAAGCCATCAATGGGATGATACAACACGATGTTGACATACAACACAGAGAGAGCGCCCGAACCTATCATAATACTATGGCAGGTTTTTGTTATACAGTGTGGTTCAAAAATTACGCTCATATGTAATAATTATAGAAAAAATTGTTAAAAATGATTTTTTTTTTATTAACGCTACTTGGGAGTATAACCCAATAAAACTGTTCAACATTGAACAACCATTATTGTTGAATAGTTTTAATGGGTTATACGCACAAGTAGCGTTAATAAAAAAAATACATTTTATGAATTTAAATATTAAAGTAGTTAATAAATTTATTTTTTAACTCTTTGTATATAAATTTTCAATATTTTCAAAATGTAATTTCACACGACACGAGTTACAATTCTTGAAATCGCTAAATATGTCCTGAGTGTTCACATAGGCGTTTTAAAAAAGAAATATTAAAATATTAATGACGTAACATAATCGTCAAGTTTTTACGATTTGTTTGGTGCAAAAAATAAACAAGTAAAGTGTGTCAATTATGAAAATATTTGAAATTGCGTAAAAGTCATGTAGCAATATATTCAAGCGAATTATATTTCCCGCCTTTTTACTCATAATTACTGTGTAGTACCTCTACTTCTCGCCAGTTTAGTCACATTTTAAAGGTGCTGAAAACGCGACTTTACTTTGCGTTTCACGTGAAGTTCTTCATAACTTTGTTCTTCATAACTCTCTTCTGTGCCGGTTAAGTAACAAGTGTTTTTCGTTATATGGTGTATTTTAGGAATTAAGAAAGAACGATAATTTACTGAGAGAAATTAAAGAACACAAAAAATGAAGACTAAACGTGCTTCGTATGAGGTAACGAGCATTGTTTCTTCAACTTCCTATCGAGGTAATTGATTAACAATTCTTTCGTCCTGCTTGGAATATGGAATGGTAAAATATGAGTCGAGGGCTGTACTTCTATCCAGTCGATATTTGTACTGTAATCCAGTCGATGCTTAAATTCTGCTTTATCTATAGCAAGATACGCCCTCGTATATGTATTTCAAGTCGAAATACATATAACATCTAGTCGATGTATGCATGTGACAAAATCTGTTGTCTCTCTCTCTCTCTCAGCGACGCCAATTATTGTAATTGTATCCCATAAGTAATATTTGTGGCCCGCCAAGAAATGTCAAAATGTGTACGCAATAAATTGTTTGACGATATGTAAATGTAAATGTTTATACAAAGGAACACCGAATATTTTAATTAAATTTACTTGACACTTAATTATAAACTACCACCAAAAAACCCGAATGAATTATAATAGAAAAATGTTAATGTAGACTAAACAAAATGCAAGTGGGAAAGAAAAAAAAAGTAAAAAAGAAAAAAATAATAATTAAAGCAAAAGAAGTCGCATCTTTCTTTAAAATATGTATTAAGAAACATGCTTGATGACTTAATATGCTCAATATGGTGACGATATTAATACTTGTCGAGAGATAGAGTATATTTTTATATTTTTTTGCGTCAAACAAAAAATTTTTGGTGACATTATGAGTTGGACGTTGCATTGCCTTTAGTTAGCTTATGAACATCATTTCTGATTGTTTTGGATAATTAGGGAGTATATCTGCATCATTAACTATCTATGTGTCTATCTATGCGTTTATGGAAAGCCATGGGTCAAGCATAAAGACAAGAGAAAGGACATGTTAGGTAGGCAGCAACCAATTCCAGGAACTCATTAAATCTTCATTAGTGATCTGACTGATTACATGTATAACCACTGTACATCTGTACACGCATAGCTGGCCAGTGTCCTGTTGAACTACAAGCAGGAAAAGGGGAAAGGGGAACGAGAAACCGTGCATACGTGAATAACATATTTTGTAGAGTGTATTCTGATAGGATACTGAATTGAGCCTACTAAAGGGATGAAGAAAACTAATGAAACTTGAAATCAGTTTGTGTAATTTATGATCTTATACAACTTAAGCAGCTCGACACTGAGACAACTGTCAACGGCTCTGCGGTTAATCTCGAGGCCGCGCGTTCCGCGATTTTTTTCTTCCATCGTAACCTCGTTCCGATAAAGCTCTAGGCCGTTATCCAGCCAGCATTGGATTTAGAGAACGCACTTGGTTGCAGAAATCCTAGGTTTATTCGGACTCGCGCCTGCTGCTGTAGATTATGTGTTCTGATAGCGTATACCTGTGTGTACTTATGGTTGCTGGTTGTCGATATTCTTATTTGATTTCTAATGAAGAGATGTTGTGGTTATAATTGCTGCGTTGCACACACGTTGCATACACTGCTCGTGGTTGAGGTTGGCCCTCCACCCTGCGCTCTGTTACAATATTAACATCAAAAAAGTTACCACCACTTTCCCAAATAGGTATGTATCTCTGTTTTAAGCTCGTCGTGTATAAAATTATGGGCCATTAGTAAAATGCAGCAGGATATTTTCCAGTAAAACGTTGAAAATAATTGCAAGTTGCTGTTGTTTGCGTTCATAGTTTTCCCAACATTTAAATAATTTACAGATAGAAAATGTGCAGAGGTACAATGAAAAAGAAGAAATTAAATGCACTTTAAAGCATAAACAGTTTTAATATACACACAAATTTGTACTCTTTCAACGTTTCACACTTCATATATGCGCTAAAAAGAACCATGAAAACATGAGATGCGGTGGAAATGTAAAACTACGTTGCATACTACAAGTGTTGAAAGTATGAAACGATACGAACACGAACAGTAGAATGAACATGAATGGCCAGCGAAATGGTCGGTTGTAGTTAGATGGGTATATGCGTTGGTAAAAGTAGCTTCGGGAGCAATGGTTCCAATGGCGACGAGACGACGTTAGTGAAGGTGGTGAGAGAAACCGGAGGGGCACTAAAGGCGACTGCTGACTGGCAAAACGGCAATTGTTGTTGTATAGAAATGTAACAATTAACAGCGCTACTTTATAAGGACAGATATGTAAGTGAGGGTTGCGTGTGCATATGAAAATATGGAAAGCTCTTTTAAAAACAAAGACAATTTCATATATGAAATACTCCTGGCTGACGTGGAAATTTTTATGCTTTACGAATTTCCAAACGTACTGTGTATTAGTAACTCAGCTTGAATCACGAGAAGATTTTTTAGAATTATATCCACAAATGATATTTTTGACTTCAATAAATACGTCGTACTTATCAATCAAGATTCGCTTAAATTTATGTTCGTTGTACTTGGCGACCCTATGGCTGCCATTAAGGGTCGTTGTTGTCTTAAGCCATGTACGACGAACATGTCTTGAGACATCAGCGGCCTCATTTACATGCAAACACAACCTGAATTTACGAATTATAACAATAAAACACGATTGAAAATTCTTCTCCTAAATCATTGTATTATTTGTAATGAATCTATCTGAATGATTTATATATCTAATACCTAAATCCGCTTGAGTTCGTGTGTAATTTTTCTGACGGCAAACAAAAATATAAATTATCTTTCGCAACCTGTATACATTACAATCAATGCAAATTATATACGCAAATTATGTTATAAATAGTGGTGTGTTTCTTGTTTGAAATTGATCATAAATTTACTAACGGCGTAACGTCGGCGTATGGTTCTCTTCATCGATTGTAATAATTCTGATATTTATAGGTGAAGTGAAGAGCGTGTGTTTATATTCATGATGTATGCATCATAACAGTTCCTTTTTGTGAAATCGGTTTGAAATATGTCTTTTCTAATTTTACCAATTCCAATAAATATATCTTTCAACCAGAATAAAGTTCCAGGTCAAAATATTAAATTTATCTATTTAACAAACTAAATTACTCGAAATTTTCTCAGAAAAAATCTATTTTTATTACTTTATCCAATCATTTCAATTTTTCTGGTACAACTAAATTGAATTCGACTATTAGTTATTGAAATGAAAAATATTGACTTTCGTTCAATATTTTGAATAAACAATTATTAAATTTACTGCCCATAAAATTTGTTTAAAAATTACAAAGCAATATGACGTTTTCTTAAATAAACCTTGAACGAATTTCATTATAAAGCAAAATAGCATGAAAAATGTGTTTTTTGTTATTTTCACTCAATTTTTCATATGCTCTTCATCATCTACTTCAAGGCCTACACATATAACATTTTTTTGTACAAAATATTAAACATTAGAAAGGATCTTCGTCATAATAGTAGAAGAACGTCGTTGTCGTCGTTGAGTCATTGAAGAGAGTAAATTGTAAAAAATGTTCTTTCAAGCAAATAAAGCAACCTTTTTCTTTACCCTTCATATATTTTCTCCTTATTTTCCATACCTATGAGAGACTTCTGTGCTTATACTATTTTGCCAAGGTTTTCATATGAAAATACTAACACGACGAAAAGCGAAATGTCTTTGCCAACATCTAACATCTAACATCATGTTAGAGAGATGTGTGACGATCATATACAAGCACATAAGTTGCTAAAACATAAAGACGATGAAGAATACAGAAAGAAGGACTAAGGAAGTAGGAGTGTTGGAGTTGGAGTAGAGCTGGTGTTTTGATGAGTTATGTATAAAGTGATGTGGGGTGGAAGAAAACTGAACCCCGTTTGCACTTTATTGAAAAAGACGAGGCCGCCATCACATCTTGGGCGATTTACGATTTCCTCTAACATCTCGCCAAAGCGCCAAACGTAAATCGCGAACTTGTTGGTCCGGAACGTACGAGTTTTTAACGGATAGCTCATTTGTCATTGATATAAAAACACACATTCCCTATAGTCCTCTACTATAGCCAAAGAGGTTGTATAAGAAGAGGGAGCGGGAATTCAGCATATAGAGTTAAGAATTTTCTCATTACTGGTTTCAAAAGGAAAATACGCTACTAATTATAACGCACCAGAAAAAATTATAATTGTATAGTAATAAGTGTTGAAACGTTATTGCAAAATTATTGATAATTCGTACAATTATTTTTAAATCAAGTGGTATTTTAATTTAAAAATGAAGAAGCTCACCTTTGTGCCCGAATTGTAAATACACTTTTGCAATTATTCCTTTGGTAGAACCAATATTTAATTACTGGTTTGAATATAACTATTTTATAGTAGCAGAACTGAACTAGACGAAAAGAGAATTACTAATGGGTATATATAATATACAGGGAGTCTCAAATAAAATGGAACTTATACATTAACTTTTCCCTATATTCCATTTCGTTTGGGGCAAACAATTACATTGTATGGGAATAAAATATGGATCCAAGGTAGGCAACCAAGAATACAATAAACATCATTCTGCCAAATAAAACTTCATTGCTTTTATTCATTGATAACCTTGAGTAAGCTTAAACCCGATTGATATAGCTGAAACACTTTAAAATTACTGATTTACTCAAGGTTATCCACGAAATTATAAAATATTGAATGAAAACAATGAAGTTTTAATAGACAAAATGATATTCATTTGCATTCTTGGTTGCTTACCTTAATTCCATATCGCATTCCCGCATATAATGTAATTGCTTATGAAACATAGCACCCTAAATTCTATATTCCGTTTTATTTGAGACACCTTGTATATAAATAAGCAATGGATACAAGAACTTACTACTAATTGCACTTTAGGGCTGATACGAAAATCGAAAACACAAATACAAGTTTATATTAGACGAGATAGATATACGTGACTCCATACACTTGTTATTAGCGCTCATTAACTATTTAAAAATTTAACTAATTAAGAACGGCCGTCTTAACTATATCCTACAAAATATCTCTATGACTGGAATAAGTTAATGATGAATTATTTGTTTGAAATCGCAAAGTTTTCTTTTCATTTCTATGTATAAATTATTATAAAATTCTAGACATATTATTAATATTTAAATAAGTATACTTTAGAAGAATATTTAATTTTTCGTAGCTTTGTTGATACATAATTCAGAAGTTAAAAAAAAATAAAAATACAAAAACACAGTAAACAAAAGCTTAAAGTTAAAGCTGCAATGAACATCAGAGATGTGCTTCTTTTTCAAGCTTTTTCTCAACTGGAGTCAAATGAAATGGCATTTGATACTTAACTTTTGCATTTTATGTTAAGTTTTTATATGTGTTTTGTCATACGAGAATGCAATGTAATGAATGTGTTGCTTTTTCACATTTACGTACGTATTAAACCTTTTGCTTGATGGCGTTTTACGTTGCAAACCCGAAACGAACAAAAATGTCGTGCCAAAAATAAATGCTAATTATAAGCACATGAACGACGTAAAATGGTTGTCGTCGTCGTTTTCAAACTAAAAACGTGCACGTTTTGCTTCATTTCTCAGTTTGGATTTAAATGTACATCACAGAGCGCAAGGATGAAAAAATGTATATACATTTTAAATATTCTGCATGGGGACACATTCGTAGAGAGACATAAATCAAATCTTACATTAAAATATCAAAATAAATGCATTCAATTTTTTTCAAATGCTTGGTAATTAAATAAATTATATTCCTGTGCAATTTATGAATGTTGTTGTTGTTGTTTCTTGTTTAAATTTTCCGGTAAAAAAATTTCTAAATAGAGTTATAATATGAAATAATAAGATGAATGTTGAAAGTGCGTTTCTGAAAATTGATATTGTATACCAACTATAATATCCGCAACACTTCCGACACTTTATTTGTGTAGCTTCTTAACCGTATATTTTCTGTTTACTTTGGCGAAGACAGCAAATATGTTTACTCTGCTAATTATATCAAATATGTTTTTACCTGCTAATAGTTTTCGAGCAAAGAGCTTGTGACGTTTGACCTTTCCAAAAATTTTTTTTTGATTTATATGTTGTTGCATTAGAATCTTTGGAGACATCAGAGAACTTCCAGTAGTAGCGTCATCGTGCTGAAGAAAATTGTTATTATGATACATCACACATTCCTAGATCGAGACAAAATATTCTTGCTGATCACCAACTGATTTGCAGCAGCGGAGACGGCGTGATTCGTTGGCTGTTATAGGTCAGAAGTAAATGGGCGCCACTTTACGTTTAACGTGGTAGAGACACTGAGTGTCTTTCAACAAAATACAAAAAGCCACACTGAATTTTTATGCCTGTTTAAATCTGTTTAAATCAAGCTGAATCGAGACGCAAACTTTTACTGAACTAAATAAACGAAATGCACTATTAACTATAACATCTGTGACACAATTTCAAACAATGAAGAAGGGGTCAAGTGCACGATATCTCGGCCGGTAATACAAATGTAACGTTCATCGTTACATGATCACCAAAATAATAAAAAGTTGTTCACGGGAGACGATAATATGGTTATGCTTGACAATTATCTGACTAAATAGTCTATTTAATTAAATGGTTGTTTTTGGAATATTTGGTATATTGTCGTATATAACTTATGAATATTCCTGCGAGTAACCAAACTAAACTCGGCCACCAACCTTCAACATCAGTGCATTGGCGCGTTTTCTATACCTACCCTTCATTGTCTATGTTCCTGCTAGTGTGATTGAGTTGTTGGCAATGCTAAAGCACAACCAACAACAATATTCGCTTACGATGTACGGCATTGTACACACACATGGTATCGATATAATATTAAGATTAAACAAATATATCATAAGCATCAACAAACAGGAACAGGGAACGTACCTACATATAGAAGACTATGAAGACGAACAAACGGATTATTACGCAGTAGGCACAATACAATATCAAAAGACTCCGCTGATGATGCTCCTGCTTTTGCAACAGATTCTGTAATATTGTCGGATATGTACGTATAACGTAATAATAAACAATATGTGGAGGATTTATTGATCGTTTCTGTTCCATCAACATTATACAACAACAACTATAAATTTGCCAAGCAAAAAATAATAAAAAATTTTATTATTTTAAAATTAGTAAGGATTATATATTTTTTATGAGTTTTAAATTTGTTCTAACTGGACTGGACATGTCTAAACAAGGGTTTTTAATAAATCGTATATAATCAAAAATTATGAAAATTCAACGGTTTGCGCATAAATTTAATATCTAAATTTGTATAGCTGCCAACTCATTAATTTTGAAATTTGTGTATTTTTCAAACAGTATTTTATCGTATATTTATTTTTGTCCAAAAAGCTGAATACCAAAGCCAATTCCATGACAATTATAATTAGCATATAAAATCAAAATCGACGTTTTCAAACATTTAGCACATAAATTTTTTGAAAATATTTTTTGTGAAAACATCAATTTAACCGTTATTACAAGATAGAATATTCTTTGTAACTTTATTGATGCGTAATTTTTTGCAAATTTTAGGTGCGTTTGAATGAAATAACTAGAAAATTTTCCTCATAATAAGTTATTCAACTTGTATTTCTCTTGGATAATACATAAATGTTCATTCTATCCAACTGGAAAACTGGAAAAATACTAGAATATAATAAAAAAAAAATTGTTGAAAATATTGAACTGCAAAGGGAATATTTCCGTTGATACTTTTTAATTTTATTTAATTTGCTTTTTTCCCCGATATACACAATTTTGTAATTTGACATTTGTTCACATCTGGATTTGAAAATATACAAGAAATATGTTAGAGGAACAATAGCAACAATTTTGATGTATATATAAGCCGATATGCGAATGTTATTTAGGTAACTAAATTTGATTTTGAACGATGTACTTATCTATATTTTCGAGCGATGAATGTTGAAAGTAACTCAAATAGCTTTGGAATTATAGTCGTTGTGAGGAAATACTAAATAAAAACATATTTTCATTCAGATTAGAGTGTTCAATAAAGAGGCACCATTCGTAGTTTGCATTAAATAAAAATCGTTTCCAACTTTCCTGCGTTTCATTAAACGTTGTGTCGCATTTTAGATATCGCGCAGTTTTTTGATGAATTTGTTTGTACTTTTATACCATTTGAAACGATCCTGCGCGATCACAACTCGCTTACAACCCAAATAAATATAAACCAAATAATAAAACCGATCATTTAAAAATATTCGTTTTTAAAAATCAGGGAGAATGTTATAACTCGTCAAACACAAAGCACTAAAAGCAGCACCAAATTTAGCTGTATTGTGGCATATTTGTTTATGCGTTTATACGTTTATGGTTTATTGGTTTTTCGGAAAATTTTCTGATATCAAGAAAAGAGAAAAATTATTATACAATTACCTACCAGTTCATTACAATTCTAATTTTAGGTTTTCCTTTGGATTTGTTGTTGTAACTTTTATAACTTTTTGTGCTTTCATAACAAAATTTCTGTTTCTAAAATTATATTATAGCCTTAGCACCCTTCTGTTTTCATTTATAAACAACCTGTGCATCAGAATTAGAAAATGTATGCGCGAGTAAATCAGCTTAAAGATAAAATTAAAGACACACATTAAATATTTACATGATTAACTTTCCCAAATTAAGTTCGCTTCCTTCAACAACTACAACTAACTACTTATACAGGATGTTGCACACCTGGGTTACCAAATATTTTCTTTAATATTAACAAAAGTTAAATTTTTCCTCCACGGATATGGATAATTATTTGTTGAAATAGTTTGTATGGCGCTAGTTAGTACTATTTAAGGATTAAATTGGTGAAAAGCATCTAAATCTAAATCCTCACCAACTATACTAAAGAGCATGTCGACTTCCACATTATTCTATAAATAAGCCGCGAAAATAAAATATCATTCCAACGTTAACTAACTTTAACTGAATGCTAGCTGCGTACGTGCGTTGTAAACAAGCAGGAATTGCTCCAGGCAGCAGGCTGAGCGAATGCATTGCCACGGGCAAAGCATTTACAAGAACGTCGTTTCGTCGGCATCGTCAGCATGTCGCAGTCGCATTTAGTTCTATTACGGACGGACGACGAGCGGGACGAACATCACGCAGGGTTGACTTAAAACGAACGACAAACGTGTATAAAATGTATCTATGTACAACTACATGAAACGACAAGGAGAAAAAAAAACACGAAGAACGCTTTTAGAGGGATTTTACGGGCATACATCTGGAATATGAGAGGAATACGAATACGAAGCGCACTAAGTCGAAGGGAATCTTTGATCATCACTTAGTCACTTTGTCACATTGAAGTTGTATGTTGCTATGAGTATCGAGTGCGTATGTTTCTCACGAGTTTGAATATTTAAGAAGCGCGCCTCGCGTATGTTTTCTTGTGAAGAAGAAGAGGGCCAAGGCGCAAGTGCTACCGACAAAGTTCCAGCAGTTTTGGCTTTGTGAGTTTAAAAATAATTTTATGGACATTTATTTTATAAATATATTTTAAAAGACAACAAATTTCTTTGAAACTTTGGTTGGTTGATATGAGGAGGCAAAGAGTACAAATAGAAGTTTCATAAAATTCAGTAAAAGTGAAATATTTGTGATGGGTTAGTGTTTGTTTTTGGGGGAAATATGCGGTTGGAAAACGGATATCTATACTTAACTTTTGCAGTTCTTGTCGCAGGCGTTTTCTCCAATTCGGACTTTCAAAAAGGTAAGCTTCATTTTCACAGGATGAATCATCAATGTATAAATATCCAAGAGAGCTTCAGAGGAAACTACATTACAATTTGCAATACCATAATATCAAAATTTAAAAATTCAGTCTCCGTTAAATAATTCGAACTTGATTTCAGAACTACTGGAAGTATAATTAACAATATTATTTCGTAAATAGGTCGGTTATGAATAAATCTGGCATTCATTTTATAAATATTTTTTTGCTATGGTAAATGTTTTAATGGATAACGTCGGTACAAACCTATAATGATAATTAGAAACTGGAAAACAAGTTATCCATATTTCAAGTGGAAAATTGTTTGGGCACACTAAAATAATAACAAATACGAACAATTGACGGGGAATGAATTGAACACGGAAACGTTTTGTCCAACAATACAAAACTCACAAAAACGTAAACGTGTGCATAAAATAACAACAACGTTGAAGCCGCATAATAATAAATTTATTTATAGAAACAAAATAAAGATTTAACCAAACTGAATAAAACCTTTCAATTTGAACGATTTCTTTGATGGATGGCGAAATACAATTTGATTCTAGCAATTTTCGCTTCGAATACATACCTACTTCAAACAAGTTTCCAAATCAAAGCAACAGAAACACTAAAATTGTTGTTGCAATTTTATATGTTTTTAGGACCATCGAAATTACATTTCAAAGAAATGAATACAAACTCCAATAGGATATTTTAGTTAGGGTTATGAAGCCAAATTGAAAATGTTGATTGTAATTGTTCCCAAGATTCAGTTTGAAATCTTTTAATTTTGAAATGAAAGAAATTGGCAAGCGGACACCAATCCATTAACTTGATACACTTAAAATTCGCAATTTTCACATGGTTAATGTGTTTCAGTTTAACTATTTTTTATTTTATTTTTGACGTGTTAAGCAGAATAGAATAGATCAGAACAAGGTTGTTAATAATGGATTGCGTGTCTAGTGCCAGCGTGCTTCTGCCCTCTTCCTCGCACGTTCATCGCATTCCCCACAAAGCAAACCAAATTGAACGAAACGTAATGAGGAACGTGGAACTTGTACGAGGCTCGGGTACAAGGTGGAAATTGAAAATTGTCTATTATATCAATTAGTTAGTGTTAAGTACATTTCCCGATTCCTGCTGGTTGTTTAATGGAGCCACGGTCTTATCATAATTGTTACTATAAATAGCGTTAGTTCATAGATTTTGATTTAACAAAAAGTAGACGATTAATTTACCAGTTTGGAATTTACTTTTGGCAATTCAAGCTCCTTAATGTTGCTATAAAAGTTAAAAACAAACTTAAGCTTCAGTGATCGTAGATCGCCATGTATGACACGTCCTAAGTTAAGTTCATGCGAGTTTCCGCAAGGAAGGAGATTAATTTTCAACAACAATCTGTAACCGTCAATATAATCAAAATAGCATAACAACCCTAAAGGAAATAAATTAGTACAGTTAAGTAACTAAATTGAATATTATTTTTTTTCTTCCAGTTTTCTGGTAGTGGCAAGCAAATGGATCTAATAATACAATAATCGTAAAACTATTATTAAAGCTAATTTAATAATCGCTTTTAAACTTCCCTTCTTATAACAATAATTAGGAAAATACTAAACTCACAATTTCTCTTCTCTACTTAATTAAAGGCAACCCTCTTATTTTTTCTGTCCTGGTGAATGGAGAAATTAACTACACGTCTCTAAAAGTCTCTGAAATTTATATATCTATCAATTAAAATCTAAATACTTTCAAACTTGTACAAAATGATGTCAGTCAAGAGAAAACACAAAAAAAAAACACCGAAGAATAAAACATGCTCCGCTGAATTTCAATCAAATTTTTTTTTTGCACGTTCTTTGTGCCAATTTTGTGTATAGCTTGTAACAAATACGAAACTTATGAATAGAAAAGAGATGAGAATTGAAAATTCTCTTCGTTGTTTCATCTATATATTTAGTCGAAATGAATCGGTATGTGTCTCACCTCAAAACTTTCCTACTAGAAAACTGGCATGCATACAACCACTTTTTGCGATTTACGGCATCTGAATTTTAGCCTGAAAACCTTACTTTCCTAACATATCCTCGGCATTTGGTTGAAAAGTAAAAAAAAAAGTTATTTATCAGGATTACATTGGGAATACCTCGTATTGCAGTATCTTCCACGATTTTCAAAAGGAAATTTAAAATGTTCATCAATTCGCTTCCACTTTTTTCGATTTTCTTTTCTTATTGTTTTAGTATTAACATTTCTTTGGGTATTTTCCAGTTTTAAATATACGGCTTTCCTCTGAAGGTAAAGAAGGGATATAAAACCGATTGTCTAAAACTCTAAAAATTGCCTTTGCGTCAAATCCTTAGAAAAAATGCTGACGATCCTTCTTTTAAGGTACAATATCACTTTTCCTGGTAGTTATTATATTTCACATTTAAAATTGACGTTTTAAGTGCGAAAGTGTGTCACTGCTCATTTTCTTTATACTTGCAAGCATTTAATTTAATTTCTGCATTTGACTTGACTTCCAGTTGTAACCCGAGAACGATCCATCTTCATTGGTCATATATCGTGTACACTTGTGTTCCCTGCAATATGCTAATTAAAATCGATTTACCACGCGACTATTACATTTTACGTTCTATACGAACACATGACTTGCTGCTTTCAAGGGTTGGTATCGCTGGACTGCCCTAACATTTCGAGGTTAAACGGTTCGACTTTACGACTTGACGACTGACATCCTCATGCCAACCCAGAAACTTCTTACTCATACAACCCAAAAGCATAAGAACACGCGCCTCGAAGAGGGAAAAGTGCAGGCTCGGAAGGTCAACCGCACGTGCGGTTTCGTTGTTTTCATTGTAGGGATGCCCGATTTCTCGCGGCCAAAAGGATGCGTTTGGTTTTCGGATAGTGTATGGAATAACCGCAAGGCCATCCCAGTTGAGCTAAGGTCTAAATTAAAATAAAGCCAATAAAGCAATAATAATTAGCAAGAGAAGAAAGTAATACAGAAACGAACAGAAATACAGAAATCCGAAATGATTTCGATCAACGTGCCAAACAAGATGTTGAGAAGTTTATATTTACCACACACGCTGTTTGTGTGTCTTCATGTGTTATTTTGACATTCTCAGATGGCTAGAGATTTGCATCTTGTCCCTGATGCTGATTTTGCCCGTGCTTGTAGTTTTGTAGTATTTTTTGAAGATACCCAGGTTTATTCATTTATACGAACGGAAATAAGTCTTTTACATCGAAACAAAGCGTGTTATTTTTATTTAACTTTTTATTTAATTCTAGAATAACAAAATTAGAACTAGTGTGTGAAAAAAAAACAAAAAAGCATTTATTCACATTAATTTATTATCCTCTGTAAGTCAAAAAGCACGTAGTTCTTTCTGATCATTTCATCATTTGATCCTTATAGTAATGGAAATTTATTTTCCTGCTTCAAAGCGCAATTCTGTGAACTCTTTGTTCGCTCATTAGGAAATTCTCCCAATGTATGCGCAAACGCAATGAACACTTTAGACATGTCGGTCACACGTGACTCATACTCATCACTTTGATCTCCGAATGTTGAATTCAGAATGCATCACAGAGATAGCATAGCAAATTTTACCATTGCACATTAGTTCATATGGTGAATTCAATTCATGATTATAATTATAATTTCGTCCTTTTTCTAAATTTATATTTAATTTTTACCAATTCGAGCAGCCAAGATATCAGACTGGCGAGGTAATAAGAATAATCATGGAACATATGAGTGAGTTTTACAATGTGCATTATCTCGTTCCACAATTCATGGTTGTTTTGTTAGTCTCTTTCAAATATGCATGTATAGTTTGCAACATCCTCAAATCGTAACTATAGACCTAGATATACATTATGTTCCGTTAGAACTTCTTAAGCACTTATGAAGGCATGCCAACGATTAATTTTCAAAATTGAATGATATTTTACAAGTTGAATCCAAGAGCCAATAATTTAAATTTGACTGAAAACATTGAAATTCTTTATTTATAGATAATAAACAAGTGACTGTTACAATATTATTTAAGTTGATCAGACACATTGTAATTTGCAATTGTTACCTTACTACTTCTCCATACACACATGAAAAGAGCATATATGTGTATATGGATGACATGCTGCTGCATCCAAGCATACATGAACAATGAACAGCGAACGAACGTATGTTTAAACGTCATAAGTCATCGTGCCAGACAATGAGGAAAACGTCTGCATTGTATTACGTAAGCTTGAAACACAATAGACTCTTCTAACCTAACATATCCACTTATTGTTGTTAGTATTACAATAACTTTAGCACGGTGTGCACTCGTACCTAACCGTACCGATGACGCGTAGTCAACTTATTCCTCCACTTCTTGTAAGGGTGCACATACCATCTCCGCACTCTATCTAATACTGCATAAAAGTACTCGTTACTAACAGCCAGTAAGCAACAAGCAACATCATGAAATGCACTTGTCATCCGATATTAAAGGAAGCATTTCTAGGTCGTCACAACTATAGGTACAAGTTGTTCCAACAATGGAAAGTAGGTTACTGAATTTAAACAAAATATTAATATGTGAATCGAAAAATGTTGATTAAATTCCCTGATATTGCTCCAAATTATAAATATTTAGTTTCCTTTCAGAAGTTGAACTCGATATCAAATCAGCAAAATAGAAGTTTTGCTTTTTAAACATTCTGTATTGTGTCTTGAGGTCTCCATATGTATCATTTCGCGCGATGATTAGTCGCGTAAATTAGTGAATACACTAACATTGGATATTGCAGTTGAGTTGAACACCATTTCTAATTGTTACATTAATTAATAGAATAGCGGTGTCGGTTTTCGCAAAACCGCAATCGTAGTTACAACGCATTGATGTCTGATGCGATGCGTTTTGACGAAATTCATCATTCACTGTTAAATAATGCTGACTCTACATACTCACTACTCACTTTATTACAATATTAAAATATGGAAGAATCTATATGGTACAGTAATGCTGAAAAGTTAAAACTATGGTAAATTAAATCAGCCAAACAATGTTGAAATGAACTTTCAGTGACTGTATTAGGTCAAAATCCTTTTATTGCAATTTTAGTGGCCTTAGGACAAAGCCGTGCACAAAATCTGTATTAGCATTTTTTAGTGAATAATGGCACCTATAACTCACTGCCGTGAGTTATGGTTTCATAACTCACTACAGTGAGTTATGGATTTTCATATCTATTTTCATATCATCACTGCTACTTAATAACATTGATGATTGATCGCGTATATTCGTAGTTGGCTCTACCCACTCACTAGTCACTTTATTACAATATTAAAATATGGAAGAATCTATATGGTACAGTAATGCTGAAAAGTCAAAACTATGGTAAATTAAATCAGCCAAACAATGTTGAAATGAACATTCAGTGACTGTATTAGGTCAAACTCCTTTTATTACAATTTTAGTGGCCGTAGGACAAAGCCATGCACAAAATCATTATTAGCATTTTTCAGTGAATAATGGTACCTATAACTCACTACCGTGAGTTATGGTTTTATAACTCACTACAGTGAGTTATGGATTTTCATATCTATTTTCATATCATCACTGCTACTTAATAACAGTGATGATTGATCGCGTATATTCGTAGATCATTTAAAGTTCAACAAGATTTAACAAATTTTAACAAATTTGAAGTGAGCGATCCAACTTATCTATATGATCTAAAATCTCGAAAGAACCCGAGCTATATGATCCCGAAGAATTCCGACAATGGCTCTATGTGTATCGCTAGACCAGCTGGTGCTTCGTTGCTTCATCGAGAACATCACAATTTTTTGTTTAATACGAGTCGAAGGTGTAGAAAAAGTATAGTATTTATTATATTCGCGATTCTGACCATTATTCACTCTGATATGAATAATGGCTATCATAATCGCTCATATAATAATATACTATTATTCGGATTAGCAATTATATAAAATTATGCAATAATTATAAAGTTCTTGGTAGAGCACAAGTTCGTACTTGTTGAATGATTCAACAACGCGACTAATTAACAATTCCATGAAGTTGTATAATAAGCTAGTATTTATTCTGATGTAGCCAATTTTCAAGAAAAAAGCTGACATTTGGCAACTTTACACGGAAAATATATTTCATTACATACATTCCGTTTAATTTTACCGTCACACTATACATCATTATAAATTTCTTTGCTTTATTTTGACAAGCCACATGCAATACAATTTGAAATAATTTATAAATAATTATTGCATCTGTTTTTTCAGGATTTTTTTTAGGAACGGGATGATTACGTGCACCTAAGACAGCAAAATAAGTTACAACTGTAAAGTTTCTTCAGATCCTGCAACATTCATTTTGAAATCAGATATATGCAATAAACGAACGAGAACTATACATTTTGCCGTTTAGTTGTACATTAAGATGAAATCACAACGGAAATAAATAAAAGCTTATTCTTTAAGTTCTCCTTAGCGTCACTAAAACATATGAATAGATAATTTCGGCGTCATTACTTTACTGTTGCATTAAAATTTGTTATGTAAGGTACGCTTTTTGGAAAATACTAATCATGACGTCAATCCATTAAAGCGTTGATTGTAGGAATCATAAAGATACGCAATATCTGTGTTATACTTCGTTCGCGCCTATATAGCATCCTACTTCTGCTCCATCTTTCCTCAACTCAATTAAACTATTTTTCGTCGGTGTAGCCCCCTACAAGCCAATAGTTAAAATAATCCTGCTAACCTCTAAATGGGGCTGGTTTTGTATGGCGACTGGCGAGTTAGTACCGACTGGTTCTTTGGATCTCGCGATTAACATAAAACTTGCGTGTTGATTCTTGCAAAATTACAGTAAATTAAAGCAATATTACAGCAAAAAACATTTCTGCGAAATTAATCACAAAAACGTTTCTGACACGTGGAAATGGCAATAACAAAATTAAACATACCTATGAAAGAATTATTTATTATTCATACTTTGGTATCTATTTAAGTATAATTATAATTTTTAATGTATAAGTAAGTAAATTTTTTGCTGGGCATACTTAATATTTTTTGATCTTGTATTCTTGGTTTTCAGTTATGTTTATCGTTTTGTATTTTTGAATGGAATTGCAATGTTAATGTACACATTATGAGTGCATGACTTTACTTCTGCATTTCGTCGTCGACTATTTGAGTAATTCTAACAATAGTCTCCGCATGTTTTTCCACATTTTTTCGCTCCATTACTGGATGTGTGCGCTACTGAGATGATGAAAAACGAGCAGATGAATTGCGGCGCCAACGTGCTTCAACTATTTTACTTATTAAATATAAACGCTACAGATAGTTAACATTCGGAGCGATTTAATCTGTGCCAAATTAACGAACACTGTTCCAAGTTGTATGATTAGGAGAGCGAATGTGCCAAAAAAGATTAGTTTTCCGCGTGTATTCATATTTCTAATAAGAAAATGAAACACGCAAATATTAGTTTGAATAAAAAAAGGAAATAACTTTGATGCGTGTTTCTATATTTATCAGCACGATGAGATGAGTTAGATATTTGGGGGACACATTTACAAACATACATGACTCTCATAAAAGTCACAAATCATATGTTTGAGGTCAATAAATAGCGATGCATCCCAAAGGAATGGAGGGCGAAGTGTATTGGTTGTTTATTTTTTCTTTTCTTTTTTTTTCTCTTCATATACAGGATCTTGCAAGTTAAATTTCTAAAAAAAACTTATAAATTTTTTTTTACTTTTAACATGTGTTTTTGGAACTTTAGTTTATTTTTAGAACACTTGGTATAAATTTCCCATTTTTTCTTCTTTTTACGGTCGAGTTTGAGATAGCTCGGGGACATCGAATGAAAGATATACAACGACAAATTCGTCCCAAACTTCTTCGACTTTGGAGATGATTCGACTTCTTCACAACAAAACGAGTCCGACTTCTTGACGGTAATCGAAATATTTACACCATCGGGGAGAGATTCATATGCTAGCAATATAACTGTGAGAAACGTTGAAAAGAGGCAAAGGCAAAGGGCAAAAAGTCTTAAGACGAAATCGAATATATTGGAAGTAACGATCAGATATCATGCGATTTGTCACTAAAAATCAAAGATTTACCGAAGAGAATAAATCAAACGGTTTCGAACAATCGTAAAAATTTCTTAAGCATACTTTTCAAAAATTTAAATGTTTGAGTATTATCAGATTGGAAAATATTATGAAACGTAGCTTTCTAAGTGGTTTGGTTATTGCGCAAATGTCACATATGAAAGTTTGCTGTACAAGTATGGAGTTGCGACGAGAGTTGCGAGTTTAGATCGAGTTGGCTATTTCGGTTTTGGAAAATGAAAGTTTTGGCTTGAAGCCAATTTTCTGAATTCAGGCACACGACACACATGACACACACGACTTTCATTATGCTTTGCAGGGCTTTCAGGGTATTTTTACTCTTCTTTTTTTTGCTTGACCGTGTGTTTCTGGCCGCGTGCAAGTTTGTTGTAGCTTTATGTACGAAAGGCTTTGTAGAATATATGTGCACATGGAACTAGTCCAATAAGTTTTCTCTTTGCTTTTGGTTTTTGTATAAGTCTCATCTCTTCCATTTTGACTTTGATATGTGTGTGTACATTTCCAGGAAATTTCTGAATTAATCATAAAGGTTACAGTGTCATATTTTCATAAGTTTACGTTTATTGGTTTCCGACATACCATTGGTATAGTAAGGAAAGATAGGGATTCAAGCAAAAAATCGAACTCGACTCTCCACGAATCCCGCTTCCCATAGCCCGAAAAAGTGCTGTTGATACGTTCAGAAAGTAATGTGGTGCGAATTTGTGAGGAAAGATAGGGATTCAAGCAAAATATCGAACTCGACTCGCCACGAATCCCGCTTCCCATAGTCCGAAAAATTACGGTGGACACGTTCGGAAAGTAATGTGGTGCGAATTTAACTCACCCATGTATTTTTATAACGATTTATGAAACTATGGCACATTACTGAACTTTCTCACCTGTTACAGATTTGCAACAAAAATTGCATATTTTGATTGTTTTCACAGTAGGTGACGGATTAATAATGTAATTTAATAAATTAAATAAGACTTGAACAAATATCATTGTAAATTATATAAACAGAAAGATAAGTTTGTAAATAGAGCACGCGTGCCTCAAAATTCCTGGCCACTTGAACCTTGCATATTAAAATTTTGGCACGGAATCTAGAAATGTTTCCAAAGCTAAATCTGACCGAATTAAATGAGATAAACATCTTAATTTTCATATATACCTATTCAAATTTAGATATGCTGAATATAAATTAGGCTAACATTGTGTTCATGAAATAATCCATATAAAATATAATTTTCTATTGTGTATTTCGATGAAAGAATGCTAAGAAACGCCAATTGAAGGAAGACACCCTCGCAGCTATTACTTTTTTCTGATTTTGCTCATAGTATAACATAGTCTGATGTGTCTTAGTCCGGTTAGGTCAGGCGTTAAATGAGATTAAAAATAATCTCTGAATCAACGTTAATTACTTGGTTTGGTCTCTTGTTGTTCTCATAGCAACAGAAAGACTAACACTGCAACTGTTCGGAAGGTATTAGTGAAAAGCTCGTTACGTTGAATCGGAGGTAAACGCAGAGTTTCTGCACGTTTGTGAAGATTACGTTGGGTTTGCGTAAATGTGTATATGTAGATGTATACGGGTAGATAGCAGTTTAAGTGTAGTGGAATTGTAGATAATCTAAATTAAATAATACCTGTTAAACATGTTAAAACATTGGGTCCAAAGTCTAAACGCATGACAATATAAACGAATTTTCATTTTATATCATAAAGACTATTCAAAACCTATAATTTTGTTTTAATTAAAGTTTGGTAATTTCACTATACCTATTCTAAAAATTGAGAAAATTTGAATATCCTTCATGTTCTCAATGTAAATAAATCTATATGGGCAGTTGCATTCCTTTCAAGAGCACTAACAGGACAACTGCAAACGCAGTCTGAATTTCAATAATCGAGTTGCAAAATATCTCCACAAATAATAGAATAGAAATGAAGAAATATGAAGACGGACAATACAATTCATTCTTTATAAGAATTTCACAAATTAATTAAGTATTATTATTTTGATTGCCTTTTACGATAAACAAGTTTAATAATGGCAAGTGTTTCAACCATAGAGGTATAATATTCCTACAGGGAAGGTATTCGTACAAATATCATACCACTGGTGTGCTATATTTGCTCATCACAAACTAAACCCTAAAATGTAGATTACCCAAAGATCACGCACAGGCTAGTATATAACGTGACACCGGATTCTATTTTAAATTTCGTGCTTTTTAGGCGCAAACAAATATGGCGATTTAGTGTAATCTTCTTTTGTCCCCTGGTCGCAGTTCCGTTGCCTATAACTATGATTTAAATAAATATAAACAAAACAATGCCCTGTGTTATTGGCAAATTAAATTCATTTGCAATTTATTAACCAATACCAACTGTGATGGTTAACATTTGTATAAATTTGGTGGAAATGCATCTGTAATTCCATAAGTTGTAAAAAACAAATAATCGACCATTCCTAATAACCAGTTATAACAGCAATACTAGTTTGTTCCCCTAACATTTGCTGAATTTCGCTAGTTACATTTGTTACTTGATAATATTATTGGGCTGAATATTGGGACCTGTGTCCATATTGACATTTGTGGTGGTCGGCGGGTAATTAAAATTCATGCTGAAAAGGGCAATTCGGTATAGTGAGCAACAGGAAAATACTAATTATAACAATTGGAATAATAATTTCCGATAATGATTACGATTCGAATTGGGAATATCGAACGCGTTCGTCGCACACGCTTCAAAAATTCATTGGAAAGATTTAATAAAGCTTTTGCCAGTTAATAATATGTTTGCCAGATTTTCATTTATCTGTTCGTACCTCGTACCTACTCATGAACATTGTGAAATTGTTAATAAACTGTTACCGGATCGGGTGAAATTAAAACCGGGCGCAAACGGTAACTATTCATTAGAACGTTATTGCTTGAATTATTTATAATTGATTTAACTTGCTGATCTCGCACCTATTCAGACTTTTACATTGGCACAAAAGTGCCAACCTTGTTGAAACCTTAGAATTGCCAATCGTTTTACTTAAAATCAATGGCTTTTGAAATTTTGGATTTCTGCGAAAACAATAGAAAGCTCAAGGGCAGAAAAGGGCATAGTCTTGACCTCTTTTATACCAATATTCTGACACCCGCAAGAAGAGCAGAAATATTGTATTCTTGCGTTAGCTTAAAATAAAGAAAAGAAGTTTGCTGGCTCTCTTGGATGTGATTGTGGGTATCGTCTGGTCGTACCTAGATAAAAAGCTTGACAGAATCTGATGATTTATTAACGCGTTTTTATTCGTAGTTCCGACGAAAACTGTGTGGGCAGTAGCCGGAAGAGATGTCGAGCTGCCTTGTGACGTTACGCCGCCCATGCCATCCGATGCAGTCAGCATGGTGTTTTGGTTTAAGGACACAACAGGGATGCCTTTATACAGGTAAATTTTTAAAATATTTTTGAATTTTTGATTTTTTTTTGTTGATGCATTATACAACTACGGTATATGCAATACTGGAAAAGAAATTTGGATTGATCAGACGTTGGTTCAGGCATCGATGTCTAAAACTAGTTAGACTTTCGATGTTATAGATTTGCGTGCTGCGGGCACATTTATCTGAGTTATTGATGGGTGCTCGGCTCGTCGAGTGGGTATCCTGAATATTTAGCAGGTTCACTAGTGATATATCAAAGCCCACCCCTCAGCATGCCGACCACCAATTTTCGATCTGTACAGAAACAGTTACAGACAACTATCAGTTGTCGTGGGACTACTTTCGTGCGAGCTGGAGAGTAATGGAGACCGTAACAAACTATCGAATAAGTTTGTAGTAACCGGGCACACAGTTACTGCTTATGCATTGAAAACTGATACTTTTAAAATGTCGGTGCAGTAACAGTACTTAGGAATCGACCGGTATACGTGGCCTGTATAGTGTGGGCTAACCATTACTTGAATGGGTCCTATAGCCAGCACAATAATATCCATACAGTTTACTGGCATGTAAGGTGCAATAACAATCACGCGACTCGAGCGGCTCGAGTCGCGCGTCTCTAGCCGCGCGGACATTGCTTTACTTTAATTTTTTTTCTGTAGGTGTGAGAATCCTGCATAGGATAACTACTGACTCCCGTCAGTAGCCAATGTCAGACTCTTACTGGCTAAGCTCCCAAATAAATACCTATCTTCGGAAAAGGATCCATGGTTAGGAAGCCTGGAGGCGCCCCTGCCGTAGAAAGGAGAGGACCTAGATTTTCTTTAAAATAAGTTGATTCCTTTTCAACCATGCGACGGTTGCCGTGCTACTACAGCGGCTCTGGCATAACGTAAAGCAGTGTCCGCGCGGCTAGAGCCGCGCGACTCAAGCCGCGCGCGTTGCATGATTGGTATTCCACCTTAAGTGAAAAGAAGCGCGCGACTAGTGCTGCGAATTTGTTGAAGTGCACTTTCTATGTAGTCGAAGCATCTGAGAAAAGCTATCTGTAGTTAAGTTCTGAACGATGACAGGAGGAGTTACAAGAATTCGACAACCTAAACGGGTGTTTATAATATCTTGCTTCTATCGAAATTTAAAACAGAGATCTGGCTTAGTTCCTTATTTAGATGTCCTTTATTTTTTCAAAACCTAGTTTATCATATAGTATAAAGCAATGGTATAGATACATAAAATCAACAAGGGAGTATATATTCGTTAATTTAATGAACTGATAGTCAATCGGCAATAATACCCTACGCCCCTACGGCCTACATGATTTGTGATATGTTGTCAGTCGTGAATTATATAGGTAATGTGGAGTATTGTTTGTTGCAACATTGTTTACGCTCCATTTGGTATTATTACCACAATGCTCTTTGTTTTTCATAATCTGTTAATGCTTTTATTGAAAACTGTACTTAACACATTTTAATTGCATTTCCAAAAGTTAATAAATATGTTAATGGTATTTTTCAAGTTTCCACTAATAATTGTTTCGATTTGACGCAAAATCGAACAATGCGTATAATGGTTGGCGCACACTAGGCCGGCCGCACATACCGGAACGGCAGTCACCAGACTGCCGACGTCTGCCTCTCTCTCGATGCACACTTATGGCCGATGCCGGTGTCTGTCGGTTGGATAAGTGTGCGTCTCCGCATTTAATTACATACTTCGGAATCGACCGGTATTTATGCCGTTACGTGGCCGGTATAGTGTGCGCTAATCATTACCTGGATGGGTCCTACAGCCAGCACAATAATATCCATAGAGTTTTTCATTATTCTGCGACGTGCGAATCGATCACGAAACTATAAATTGCGGAACGAACTCAACTTTGTCTGATAATTTCTATTCTGTATCTATTAATATTCAAACAAATTCTAATAAGTAAACACCCTTGCACTCTTAAACCATGTTTCGTCGTCCTATATACTGACTATATTGACTAATTTGAACAGTTTTCCAAGTTTGATGGATTTGCGGTTTCCAATTATCTTGCCACATATTATCCAATATAATATTGATGTAACCTTCCACCTTATTCGGTGCATAGTCTCGTAACCTCGTATATTATGTCAATCGGACATTTATGGCTCTATTCGAAGGGGTTTTTACCGTTTTTACAATATGAAACCGTTATATGAATGCAGAAAAACAGAACAAAAAGGCATAATAAAAAAGCAATCGGAGGTACAACAAAAAAGAAAAATAAAGAAACCCTGTGAATGTTCGTTCGTTCATTCCTTCGTCAATATCAAATATTTTATTTCCACACGATAAAATTCTAAATGGGCCTCGAAATATATCGAGACCGATAAATTGATTATTACTTTCTTCCTTTGCTTTGCTTTATTCTTGTGGATGTTCAGCTTTTACTGCGCATTGTGACTGTGACGTATTTATAAAGACTGCCTCTTTATGAACGATAGTTTTAATAATGAAAAAATGGATCTTGCAATCCAAGTGAATTATTAAAATATAGAAATTAATAAATTACTAAAACGATTAGTTTATTAGGTGGTGAAAAGGATTTTTTGTTTTACGAATGCAAACTGCAAAACATGTTCTTGTCACCGACTGAAGAAAAAAGATGAAGTTGAAGGCGACAAAACTTGGAAACTTTTCCTAATAATACGCGCTAACAAGATGCTCTTCGTGATCTTTTGGGAATTGGGAAATCTCTCTTTTAAATCGGCATTTACGACACCTCCATCGTCGTTTTCGTCTTCTTTTTTGACATTTTCGGTTTATTCTTTTCTATTTCTATATTGCAATCGACAAAATCTCTTTCTGGCTGGTTCTCAATTCCAACTGTGAATTGGATTGAATTTGCGTTTCGACAATCTCATACCTTTAGCATATGCGCTGATAGAAGATAATACAATCGACATTTTTTTTTGCCTTCAAAACATTCAACCTATTTACGATCAGTGCGATCAGTAGGATCAGAAGAAAAATAAGAAAAATAATCGGCAAAGAAAGGGATGAAATGGAATAATAGACAACTAACAAGGAACTTCCTAACCATCATGAGGGAAAAAACGGGGATGCTCTTTTATATTCAAGAGACATTGTCTCGTTAGTATTTAAGTAGCGTTAACGAAGAGTTAAGGAATAGAACGAGGCAAAAGGATCGCTCATAATTGGAATTCTTTAAACAAACCTTCTTCAAATGTCCTGTCCCTCATTGTTCGTATCATTGGTACGTAAACCAAACAAGGTTGTGTTTTCTCTTGCGTTTTAAGTTTTTTGATTTAATCCACACAATTATTAAGATTTTAAACCAATCAGCATTAGTTTTAAAATAAATTCTACATAATTTCGTGATTCGTGACGAAGTGTTATTTATTTGAAACAGGTTCATTTATAAATAACGTAAATATAAATCACATTTTTAGTTGGCAATGTTGACATCGCATATATTAATATTTTAAAGCGAAATTTCACTTCTGCGCGAATATTAAAAAGTCGAAAGTTCATCTATAATTTGTGCAATAAATCATTGCGGCCACAAAATTATACTAAGTGTTTCGGAAACTGAATTTATTTATTTAAAACAATAATGTGGTTTTCATGAAAGTTAATTCCAAAAATGAAATATTTTAAACTTCCAGTAAATATTGATTGCTTTACTAGTGCATGCAATCCTGTAACTAAATTACCAGGAATTCATGTTTTATTTCAACAACAAAAACATGCTTGAAAAGGTACCCTATATGTAGGTTCATAAATATGTAGCACATGTGGACATTAACAAAACAACAATAGATTTCCATTTGTTAAAATAACAATCTTTTTTTTTTCTAAAAATTTGAATTTCACATTACAGTTTTTAATAATCCCAAGTTTAAAACTGCACAATTTATTGTTCTTTAATATGTTTACATTGATTTTTAGTAACAAATAGAATTTCAAATTTTTAAAAATGCAAGTAAGCTTATTTTGATGATTTTCACTCTTGACAATGCAGCGCCATCAATTAATAATGAAATATATTGAAATAAATATGAAGAGCTCATATTCAGTTTCAGGCTTCTATCTATTATATTCGTTGACGCATTATATTTCAAAATATGATGCACGATTGAAAATGCCAAGCGAAAAAACATTATTCGAAATACACCGTGCTTGCAATACTTTTGCCAACTTTTTTCCATATGCAATTATTTTTTTAACTTATTGAATATTGTCAATGGTGACAAATTTTGTTTTTACTTATCTTGGCTCTTTAAGCTGTTAATTGAAAAAAAAATCCCTTGTAATGTTGTAATTGGATTATATGTCACGTAGGAATACAACGAATGCACTTTCTTTCCTCGCACGTGCTAACGAGTTTTGTGTTTTCTTTCAGTCTGGATGCCAGGGGTGGCCCTCTGAGTACAGCAGCACATTTAGCGATGAGCGATGACTTGGGCACGCGTTCCTACTTCATCACTGACGAGAATCCAGCCAGAGCAAGATTAAAAATACAACGTGTGACTGCTGACGACGAAGGGATGTTTCGTTGTCGCGTTGATTTCACTAATTCCCCAACGAGAAATTTCAAAGTTAATCTTACCTTAGTCGGTGTGTACCTTTTTTTCATTATTCCATACTTTGATTTCCTTTTAATAATTACATTAATTCTTTTAGTTCAACCAACAACCCCAAGAATATTCGATGCAGAAGGACGTGAAGTTAAAACCGAAGCAGGACCATTTTTGGAAGGACACGAACTATTTTTGTCTTGTCAGACCACCGGTGGTAAGTGACAATATATCTTTTGGTCTCCTTTTCTGTTTTTTTTCCGAGTTTATGAGGGGTTGTTTTTGAATAGAAAGTACTGTTAAAGAGTTTTATCGTTTTGTTATTGTTTTGATGGGGACGAAACAGCAGATGTAACAAGACAAGAGTAAAGAATGCGCATTTTGTTCTAAATATACGTTCTCTCTAAATCTAAAAGTATGGGAGCAAAAGCATGAAGTTTGAAGTTCATGTATGTGGTGAGTTTGTATATAGATACATATATAGGGGTAGAAATGTATTTCCTTTGAGGACGCGTTTAAGACGACGTCCCGAGAGGCGACGAGTCCGCAAAATAACTGAAAAACAGGGAGACTGGCAACATGAGCGTCGACATTCTGCCACTGCTAAAGCTATATGAGCGTAGGAGACTTGTGGAAGGTTGAAACTTGACGATGATACGATTAGATTGGAATGTTAACCGCACGCCTCTTGTACAGACACCAACCAAGAGAACGTGAAGACGTCGTTGTCATATTACAAGAAAATATGTTCCTACCTAGTGTTTCGAAAAAATAGTATATATGGCGAAAGTAAAACGCACATACCAAAGTTTGCAACACTAGACTTTTTTAACCTCACTTATAGTTTACAATCAAACATCAAAGTATCCTGTTGCAGTGTGGTTGCATCTCCTAATCGTAAAACAATAAGTTTTTGAGTCTATAAAATTATTATACCTATTGTGTGACGAAATGAAACTGCGAAAGTAAATCGCACGGACTGAAATTGGCTACGAGCTTGATAACCGCCTGGATGCATGCATCCAGATGAGCTCACTTTTTCTGTGGGTTGTCTTCACTTTATTATTATATTCAGCGTGGTCGTAGAAAAAGTATAGTACGTAATACGAGTGGAAAGATGCAATTGCACACTCGCGGATTACTAAACTCGCCGGCCAGGGACGGACTGGCCATAAGAGCTTTCGGGAAATTCCCGAAATAACTAGATATGCGATCATGAGACTGCTTACAAAACATTTCCCGGCACGTTGCAGGACCCACTCCGTCCATGCTCGCCGCTTCGCGGCTCGTATCTGTTTAATTGTTTTTATTCATTTCATGAAACACCAGGTACTTCTTTGTGAATAAAAATTCTTTGATATGCGGCGTCAAGTTGAAATGTGTTTTTGCAGTTTTATTCACAATATACAAAGATATTGTGACGGAAGACACATACACACGCACATTTGACACATTGAACGAAAAAAACAAAAGAAAACAAGTTGAAAATAAGTAGAAAAAGAGAAACCCATGGGGCATTAATAAACAAGTTCAATTGGTAAAAAGGCAGCTTCAGCAAAATAAGTTTAAATTTAACATACTCTTGAGGCTGTCGAAGCGCATGCTCATTTCGCCAGATCTTATGACATTAACTACGAGTGCTTTTTATTAAATATTTTCTTCTTGGTACAAAAATGTAAACGGAAGAAGAAAACAGCATGGAAAAATATGAGAAGAAAAAGTTTGCAATTGAATTATTTTTGATGAAAATAACCACCATTTGGATTGATATAAAATATTCATTGCAAATTTTATTTTATATTGTGTAAGGTCCATGTTAGGAAACCCACTAAGCACGACCTAGAATGACGCATGGAATGACAGAATATGACAGAGACGTGACAGATGACAGCCTATGACAACCGCGGGAACAGACAAAGCATTAAGTGGAAGTAGTGGTTTTATTTGGTGTCTAACAATTATGTCTTGATGGGAATATATTTGTCATTGATTATTTGTAGTTCTATAGCTTCCGTATTGTCGACATTAACAATGTAATAGAGAGACTTCAATGTGGTGTGAGTTGAACCTGATGACTATACACGTCTCTGTTTGCTGTTAATTACCGTATTAATCAGTGTTCGCATTTCATTACATGTTGATTGGATATTGTAATTGAGAATGAGGAATGCAAAGGCGCTTATACAAATTAATTCTACCGGTTTCCCAATTCGTGCGCCTATTTCCGCTTCCTCAATACTATAATGCTAAAGTCGAACACGCGTTTACTATTCATGTATTTTGAACACCTAACAAAATGATACTACCCGAAGGAGATCATTTACAATTTTAATTACTTATATCAATCAATAGCAGAATTACCTTTATATCTATATAAAACGAGAAAATCGTTAAATTCTGCTTCTATACTTTTTGTTGGTGACGTTTGCAGGAAAACCTCCACCAACATTGACATGGTGGTCTAACGATACACTGCTGGACGGTGTTGTTGACACTAGTCGGGAGGCATTTACAACTGTCAACCAGTTGCTGATTACAAAGGTATCGAGGTCTCTGAGGGGCAGCAAGCTGGAATGCCGGGCGACGTCCTTAGAGATTGCCGGCGATATCGTCCGGGAAGTTCCCATCATCGTTTACCGTAAGTGCCTATTAGAGTGATGCTTTTCCTCTAGCACGAATGAAAACCCAACTTTTATCGAAGAAGATTACTTTCCGTAATTGAACCTTGGGTACATTGATTTTCTTGAAATAGGTTTGGTCACACTTTTAATATTCTTAAATGTTTCATAATAGAGTTGTGTTTTTTTTTGGTAAATTAATTGGAAAATTATATTCACATTCATAATAGTTAGCAATTTATAAGTTTGGCTAAAAATTATGTGTATGTAGCCAGAAAATGAATTTCATTTCAATTATTACGCTATTTATTTATTATTAATTTCAAAATTTAATTAAAATCGTTACGAATTATGAATAAAATCAACAAACGTCCTAAGCGTCCAAACATCCAAGGTTATTATTTACATAAATTAATGAAACATTTTGATTGTACATGCACATTTTATAGCTAGAATTGAAATGATAATTAAAGTTACAATATCTATTTGTAAGTCATTTTAAATTATTGAAATTGCATATATAATGTTGTTTTTGTTTCGTAATTCTGATTCTGAGTTTCTTTGGAAGTTCGTCTTTAATTAAACGCGATCGAATCGCTAAATTATTGTGCAGTTTAATGTCTTACAACGTTTCGGAAATTTCAACCTGTTCGCCAGAGAACGTGAACATAAATTATGCAATTCAATGATACCTTTGAGAGCAGTACTTCGACGATAAACAACATAACAAATGCTTCGGAGATTGAGTCCGACTGGAAGTACTGCCTTGTTCCGAGACGTTCCGGAAAGTAAGTTTTGGACGGTTTCTTAAATCGGGAATTTCAAATTTTGTAAAAGTTTCAACAATACAAATGTACCGGTGCATATATGTTTTCTAGAGTTGTATTATTTTTGAGTTCTTTAATCCAATTTTGACTATTGCAGAACTCTAATTTTTCGTCAAATAGAGAAAGAAGATTTTGATAAAAAAAATAATAATTCAGAATGATATTTATTTTATAATAAAAATATTATTTTACTAAGTTTAGTATGAAGTGCTTATTTCTCATACTCTCTATTTGATTTAAAAGAAAATGTGAGTATGTGCATTTTATATTTAAAAATTTCTTCGTTATTTTTGCAGTAAAACCGAACAAAGTGAAAATCGTAACGCCGAACGAACTTTTATCCTCGAGCAAAGTGGAGACGGTGCGATGTGAAACTTCAGGATCGTATCCACCTGCAAAAATAACCTGGTCACTTGACGGAAAACCTATTAGGAATCAAGTACTTACGGTAATTGTTTCAAGTTTTCGTATTATTTTTCTGGTTCCTGTAATATTTAATATTTGAAGTTGAAAAGAAACTTCAATTTTAACTTAACTAAAGAAAAGTAAAAAAAAATATCATTGGGGAATTCAAAACTTGTAAACGATTTTTGATTTGAAATTTTAATTCTAGGAAGAAGAAAGTTCAACATCTTCAAGCAGTATTCTGTCGTTCCGAACAGAGGCTGAAGATGACGGCAAGGATTTCGTGTGTCGTGCCAGCAATCCAAGATTACCAGGTGGATATATGGAAGATCGACGACAAATATATGTTGCTTGTAAGTATATACCTATACTGCTGATTTCATCCAAATCCAAGCTCATTCTTAAAAAAAAATCTGAACGTAAAAACTTTCTGTCAATACCATCTCTGATTGTGCATAGAATTTATTTTAATTTTTCTTGCATTTTGCATTGGAAAATCTGACAACATCTCGCCCATAAATTCTTCTTCATGCGCTTAAAATAAGACCAAAAAAAAATATAATATGCAAAACAAAATACTTTTTACAAGAAAATTTTATGGTAAAGCAAAGGATCCAAGAAGAATGAACTGGCAGTATTTTTAAGGAAAGAATAATTTATTTTAAGGCTTGTACTGGACGAGGAATAGAAGTGGAACGTTTGCATGTTTTGTGGTACTTGAGAACACTCGCCGTTTCGGAGTGAACAACGAACAAGATACGAAGAATTTCTGTCCGTCGTATTATCTGAGGTGCAAGTAATTGAAATTCAGGTCGTCCGTATCCGAGTCCGAGACCTCAAGTTCATTCCGTACGGTCCCGTCGATCGTTTTCAACGATAAATAATCCTTTTGTGTCGTAAAGTAAAGGGAATAATTTTCGATGGTTTTGGTATGGCTTAAATAGATTCCCGAATGGTTGACCTTACTTTTTGAAACTATCTGCATGCTGCTCATTCAGTATTAAGGTCACAAGGACCTTTCCGGATTTGTATACTATTTCATCGATCGGGAACTGAATCTCGTATTATTATTTACTTAAAGTCCTTGTGTATTTATAGATTCCAAGTTGATACTCGCTGATAACGAGCCGGATCCGGATGCTTCGTATGATAAGCGGGAAGACGGAATAATGTCCTATTATCTTTCGCAATTCAATTAAAACATCGAGGTCCTTGAATAAATTTCCAGATGTAATGGATATTCATATACTGTATACGCAAAGTGCGAAGGCCTATCAGAAATTGAATGTGAATGACAATGACACTATACTAGGACGATGATGACGTTCGTTTGCTACGTTGCGACGTTGAATGTTCGACGTTTGCACCAACAATGAAACGCGGAAAATGTAAACATTTGTAAACATGGCGAATTTCGAGTTTAGCGAGGAATCATTGTTTAAGTGAGGCGCGATACGCGACATGAATTTTAAGCAGCGCGGACGAACGCTTTTCGCCAGACTATGTTTAAGTGTTAAGAAAAAGATGCAGAGATGCACAATGGGAAAAAATGTCTACGTACATATTTCAATTACATATTCTAATGGACGATGAGAATCACTGTTTTGCGCATAAAATTTAATTAGCCCGGATTAAAATGGGTTATTCACGAGTGTGAAACAAATAATAAATTTGAAAAACGCATTTTAACCAACCGATGTCATGTAAAGACAAATATTTTATGCTTCACCATCAGAGGCGGATTATGCATGGTCTTTATTCGCTTCAGTCCAGGGCCCCGATCAATCAAAGGGCCCCTTCGCTTGCGTCCACCGAGAATTTACACAGTCGTACGTTTCCGCTAGATGTCCGTAGGAAGCTTTATGTAGAGTATCTAGGCTTTGGTTGATTGGGTAGGGCGCCAAACAGTGTTAGCCCAGGGCTGCTAAAGCTCACGGTCCACCCCTGTTCACCATATTAATAGACTGTAGAAACTTTTGGTCCAATAACAATTTACTGTATCCAACAACTAACGAAACTAATCAATATATCTATTTTTGCAACTAATCTAGAAGCTCGAAATAATCTCGATTTTATGACGCTGTTGGTATTGTGCGGAGCCACCGAGAACTTATACAGTCGTACGTTTCCGCTAGATGTCCGTAGGAAGCTTTATGTAGTTACCTCCTTGAAGTGGTCGGTACATATCTATTAAAATTCATTTGAAGTTGCTAAACACCAAACAAAGCCCATCCGCCGTCGTGTTCCTGAAACTCTTCACTCTTTCATTTAATTGTATTTTGTGATTGTTCACAGTCGGCATGTCCATACTCATAATTTTGACTTTGGTGTAGGTATACCGCCAAAAGTTCAAAATTACAGAGTGCTAGACACTTGATTGCCACATTTCATCATCTAAGTATCCAGCCAGACTTTGGTTAATTGGGTAGGGCGCCAAACAGTGTTAGCCCAGGGCTGCTAAAGCTAACGGTCCGCCCCTGTTCACCATATTAATAGATACATTGTAGAAACTTTCGGTCCAATAACAATTTTTACTGTATCCAACAACTAAAGAAACCATTCAATATATGGATTTTTGCAACTAATCTAGAAGCTCGAAATAATCTCAATTTTATGACGCCGTGGTGTTGTGCGGAGCGGTTATAACTATTTACCAGTTTTATATATTTATCAAATTTTATGCAGCGCCATTGAATACAAATATCTATAAATATATGCATTGAGTTTATGCAATACAATTTCACAGGTTCATGATTTTATGGCTGGATATGTAAACGAGCTTTTGGCGAAATAATATCTCGTAGATATGTAACGTGTCCTGCTTAGAGTTTTGCCGGTTTTTACCATACACCCCGAAAACGAACTTTTCTCCATTCTTTACCTCTCGTTGACGTTGATTCTTGTACTTTTCGTCATCGCTTTAACATCACCTTCAATACACGGTGTTTATACAAACGCAGACTTTAATTAAAATATTCACCCCGTTGTTGAATGAATAGTGCGACAGGCTATTTTTTGACGTTAATTACATTCGTTTGTTCTTTAAATTATTCCTTCTATATCTACAGAACACTGTGTATATACATAGTAGTTGGTTCTTCCTATTACTACTACTTGCTAGTTCTACGAAGAAAACTAGAAGCAGTATAGCAGGAATGGCCTTTACCCACAGAAAAAAAATTCCTATCTATCTCTTAGAAATATCGCACGGGAGTCGAGACAAAAGGCGGAGAGACACGCCAAGAAAATACAATCTCGCTTGATGTCTAGTTCTGGTTGCTTCATAGTCACTGTCGACGATGACGACGCGCAAATGCAAAACGACCATATGACAGAGCAAGGCAATTTTCTTAAAAAAGAAAAAAAACATCGTCCGGTTGCACATCCAATGCTACAATAAACAACAACAACTCATATTAAGCTGAGATTATATTTATGCACAAAGCTAAAGTTACAACTTTATAAATCTATTTTATAACAGGAATACCTAAATGCGAACTGAGAAATTCGAATTTAAAATGCATTTAAATTAAGTCGAATTTGGAAGGTGAATTACGACAACATAGACAATCGATTGCAACTTTTCACAATAAAACTAATCCAATTATGGAAAACATATTGTAATGGGTATTTAAAATTTGCACTTCAAGGGTGCAATACTTTACAACAGAGGTTCTCAAACTTTTGCGGACCAAGACCCACTTTTGAAAATTATCATTTTGCGTAACCCATTCGCCTAAAATTCATAGTTTAGCAGCGTGGGTCCACCAGTGAGTCGCGATCCATGAATTTGAGAACACCTGTTATACAATATTATACAATACTATAATAAATATACCATGTGTTTGATCCTTCAACTTAAAACTTAATTTATGCAAAACCAAAACAGGCAAAGGAATTTATATTCGCTTATGTTGTAGAATGATTTAAATATAAAATTCTACATATAAAATTTATAAAGTTTCCTAAGACTAAATATATAGTTTTTCGTTTAATATTAATGGGAGCTACTGGTTCCATTCAGTCATCTTTCGGTAATTTAAGATATTCTGTAAGCCATTGTAAGTAGATACGTATGTGCCCATTGAACACAATCTAATAGTTTAATGGCGTTCGGGTAATTTAAGTGATAGGACCAGAATGCGTTGTTATCTTGTATGGCTTTTCGGTTCGGATCGTAGCTTCATGTTTGCCGACAGAGTTCGGTTCGAAGGGGCAAACTGTGCTAGCTGGCCTAAGGCTACTTGCGACTAAACTATTGACCATACAAGGCAGAAGGCAGTCTGTTTAGGGTGCCATAAATTACAGTTATTAGTAAATATCTTTCGGATATTGCAACTCATAACTACTACTCTACTGGCTCAAGTTGCTTTACTACTATATTACTCGTGCTAATGCATAATACTAATTATCTCAGCATCACATCTAAATTTAATATTGAAGAGTTAAAGCCGCAATTGTTTATTTTGTGAACATTATATATTTTATCCTAAAAATCATCGCCACTATGGAATTTATTAACGCCATTTAAATAGTGCAATTTCGTATTTTTTTATTTAAAATTTTGTTTTGCGCTTTTTGCAACGAATTGCTCGTATCCCTATGGGAATGACGTTTTAAATGTTATATCTTCGCAGAAAATTATGTTGGTTACTCAATTGACATTACTATTTTCACGAATCGGGTGTGCTTCTATGGGTTGCCATATATTGCACGTGCATCCTTGCCACCCATAAGTCGGCGCCTATGACATATACAGCTCAAAAGCATTATATCCTTAATTTTGTTGTTACTGGTTACTTGAGAGATTTTTCCAATGTGGAACTTCAGTAGACTTGTTACACTGTTACACATCGAAAGGAACTTTTCCGATTGCAGTGTGAATGCAGTGAAAACAGAATCTATCTATATCAAACTACAATTTGGCCAGAAAAAAATCGGTGCGTACAACTTTTCGACCATGCACACTACGGTTTCGTAGAACTCGTCGATCGTAAAAATACCTAATTTTGATCGGAAAGTGGAAATTGTACAGAAATTTAGTGATACCTATTAACAAATTATCAATCCCATTTTTACTTTCCAATCAAAATTACTTTTACTATTGACGGGTTCTTCCTTGAACACGGTCATTCATTATAAGCATTTTCGAGAAAAATTGATAATAAAATTCTATGTTGATAAAGTTACTTAAATGAAATAAATACAATTAAATTATTCCGTTAATAATTGTAAAAGTGAGTGTCCAAAATATATTTAATTTTATAAATTATTTATACATTTAAAGCGTCGACCAGTTGCCCAATATTTTACCCTACAAACTGCATTTTAATTACCTACATTTTCATTACTGAAGCATATTTAATTTTACAGGTTTTCGTGCAGGGTAATTCAATTTTGTTTACTTTTATTTGCAGTTGATTTAAATATTTAATTTTATGTAATTCATTTGCAAACCAAACGGAAAATGCAAACACCAAAATTTAGTTTTATTCCTTAATCTGTGAAAATAGTAAAAATAATAAAAGAGGTAGGAAATGTACCTATTTATAGGTAGCATTAGTTGTCGTCGATATTTTCTGTAGGAATTCGGAATTCAGTCACTTTGCAATTTTGCATCCTCGAAATTTCCTACCGCTTAGAAATCATATCACCACCACCAGAATACAGAATAATATGAATTATGAATGTATTGGAATTTTTTCTCCCCCTGATTTTGATACTGATGGGTAATGGGGGAAAATTCAAAACTTAACTTTACTTTCTTTGTAAACGGTATAATTTCCAGGAATTTTACGAGAAGTTTATTTGCAATAATTCTTACCATTTCATTAAAGATAAAATTAGATATTATTGAGTGGAAATGTATTCAAAATATCTTGGTCCTATAACCGGACATAGATAACAATATTGAAGAATAATATTTTTGAAAGTTAATATTAGTTTTTTCCCAGTATATAGGTAAAATTTTGATTATCGAATAAGATTTGTATCTTTTTAGCCAATTGTAATTAAAATAATTGCCAGTTAAATTTTTCTATATTTCTTTCCCTGTTCCACGAACACAAATAGGTCACGCCTGAAAAAATTATGTTTGGCCAGTACGAGAAATGCTACGGCCAAACTTAGTTACGACGCCAAATTTCAAGTATGTTGTTCTTATTAGAATGAAAAGGAAATATTTGATTCAAATATTGAGTCCTTTTTTATGGAGTCACATTTATATAAAACAAAACACTTACTTTGAAACTTGTATGACCGAAATTTCAACTTTTATGAAACGTAAATTGCTTAAAATTGTAATTTAAAATATTAGTTTTTTTTTTTTAACTTTTTTTTTACTCTCATTTTTACTCGCAGTAATGGTTTCATTACAGCACTTCATTCTGCATTTGCTTTTAGCGTGTTAAGACAGTTTTGTAATTGCATTCTGTGTAAAAGTAGGTATATCAAGCGTGTATAGTTTATACTTAGGAAAATCGAACAACTATACCGAACATGCACAAACTAGCTTACTTACTTGAAAATACAAAAAGCAGGAAATAGTTGGTCAGATGTAATATCTCAAATATATGTTCAACTAAACTACAAGAATAAGGAATAGACGAAGAGTAGAGAAGGCGTCGTGGTCGTGATTTGCGCATTCTCTAAACATAAAAAGTCGAACAGAACCAGAGCAAGTTTATTTAATTTCGAAACATTGACGAAATGGACTAAGTAACATTTCTATTAAAGCAGTTTAGTTGTTGTAACGGCGAGAAGTCATTGGATGGATGGAGGTGGATCGCATAACGCGTAACACGGATGTCTTTAACAAAAGCACGAAAAGGAACAGAACGCGTCTCAAGCTTTTTAGTGCCCGAAGCTCAAAACCTGCCAGGAATTAAAGATGATCTTTTCGGCGCCGTTGTATGGTTTGGTGCAGTTGGTTGGTTGGGTACATTTGCTATACCCTACCCGAGGAAAACCAAGCTGCACAAATTTGGCTGTTTGTATTCCGATCATGGTGGCGCAAAACGTAAAGTTACGTATATATCGTTTCAACTCAGACCCCCAGAATACACGCGTTCATTGGCGTCTCTTAAGTGAATGAATGAAACGTAGGAAGGAATGAACGGACCGTACCGAAACCAGACTTAGATAACTCGTCCGGGTGGTTAGGACCGTTGCACTTTCCTCTCTCGCGGTCGCATAAATCATCAAATTAGGACTCGTTGGATAATTCTCAGCCAGTCATGATCGGAGAAACTGCAGATATATCTACTTGAACAATCATTCTCAGTTGAAGTCTTTGTAACAGAAAGATATTTGCTTCAAAATCACAAGAAAATCTGGTATAAACTTTCGCAGAAAATTTAAAACCATTCATCCTTGCCCCTTGGTTGGTCAATATGCCACGGTCAAAGTGTCCTTGTCCTTTTAGTTTAGACTGACCCGTTAAAGATACAAAAAAAAAACTTCTTGACTAAGAATTCGAGTCGGGCTTTTTGATACCCCCATTTTCTAAAACCCAAGATACGCCTGCTGTAGTGATTTCTTTTAGTTTTTATTTTCCACTTTGGTTATATGATGGTGTGGTCGTTGGAGTCGATGAGGCATAAAGGAGCATCAAAAACCTTTCCCCGACTCGTGTAAAACCTTATCCCATAACAATAAAAGCGAATTCTCATATGACGACGTTAAATGTTAATGGGGCGAGGTTCCGAGAGACGTTAATCAAAATGTTCACAACTAAAATAAGCTGCAAACACTTAAATATCTTTTAAAGGCTAGAGTCCTTCAGACAAAAACGAAGATTTTACATTCATTTCAGTCATTTAAAGGGTGTGTGTATTTATTATACAGGGTGTTTCCTAATTGGCGGAATCACGCCAGGTAACATTGTAGTTCGTGGCAAAAGAAAACGAAAATCTTAATACCAAAATGCCGAGGAAGTCATCGTTTGGCCTCACGAGGTCCTTGAAGTTCCAGATTTGAATGCACAAAAATTGATGTAATTGCATATTTTATGTACCAAATGGCTTC
>JARJEB010005713.1:0-26751 GCA_030264535.1 Liometoxenus newtonarum
TTATTATACGCTCGGGCTTTACTACACTCGGCTCGCTTCGCGTCGCCTCGTGTCGTAAACTTGCCCTCGCGTATAATAGCCTGCATTATAGGCTCATTGAATAATATACTATAATATAATAAATAATAAAGTTAATTAATTATATTTTCTATTCCATTTAATCTTCTTAAAAATACAGTAAGGCGAACTGAAAAACTCTTGAAATGGTTGATGTCCGGACATTTATTCCATTTAGTGTCGGAGCAAATATCCGTACATTTTAGGACATTGTTTCAAATAATATCATTTTATGATAGGTACTTAAACGGACATCAATATTTCACTTTTTATATAAAAATTAAAAATTTTAGTATGAAACTTTGTCATATTTTAAGGTTAATTTCTGACCGTGGGCGTTTGTGCCTGTATTTTGGCGCCAAATTCGCATTTCTTCCACCACCGGATGTTTATGGACATTTATGAAAGTGTTATGTCCAATTAAAAGCTCACTTTCCACCGCTCATCTCTAAAAAAACTCTATACACGATGTTTTAAACTTGGGGTACGATTTGAAATTTGTACATTCCCAATGAAGAAAACCCTTTATGATAACCAAACGGTGATCGTATGAATTAACGAATGGCGGCCATATTGATCAATTTCTCGAGAACAGTTACTGCAAATGAGAAAGAGGGCGCTGCACATGTGTTTTGATGATCAATATGGCGTCGACAAACATTTATTTGTATTTTTTTGTTACAAACTGATTTTCTTATTTTAATATAGGTACGATTTCAATGGGAAAGTAAATCTCATTGCAAAATTTGCGATAACAACTTCAGTTTCTAATTACCTATTTTATTAGCATGAATTATCAATGCGGTCAATGTTGTTCAAACAATGCCAAATTAAATTTTATTTGCAATTGAAAATCATATTTAATTATAAGTCTCCGCGTGCGTAAATTAAATATTTGTTAAAAGCTATCTGTTCTTATACTGGGTGTCATGGATGGATATAAAAATCAAACAACGAGAAAGATATATTTAATTAGTAAAGGTTTTTAACAAATAATCGAAATTTCTTTGTTATTCATAATCTGTTAACATAAAATAAAAAATTCTTGACAATCCTAGGAACATTTTCGAAAAATAAAAATAAAATAATTACCGATTTCATGATTCTTCCAGTATGTAGGTACTCTAATATTTGAAAATAACCGATAAGCGATTTACGCAAAGACAACATGTAGATATCTAATTTAAGACAAAGACGACTTGCTGAATTAATCTGGTATAATTAATGAGGTACGCGATTTTCCTTAACAAGCATCTCATTAAGTATTAATCAGAATCAGGTATTTAATTAAAATTAAGAAACTTACTTAAGAAAATGAGTAAGTTTAAAGTACCCTTACCTGAATCTCAAGTGTTTTCAACAAGGTATCCACGTGTTCAGGTAATAAATAAATAAATTTAAAAGTTTATGTTATTTCAACTTTTTATTATAAATGTGTGATCATCACTGAGCACAAAGTAGATGTGTGGCTGTAATTTGACGTTAACCGACTGCAAGTTTAATTTAATCGAAATAAATTAGAAAATCGTTTTGTTCTCTTTATGTGTGCGTGTGTGTGTGTGTGTGTGTGTGTGTGTGTGTGTGTGTGTGTATATATAAAATCTTATTAATGGAAATATTGTCACCAGGAATAACACAGAAAAACAAATATAGCAAAAATTAAATTTAAAATGTTATTTCTAAAGTAAGAATAAAGAAATTCAAATATTATGTTCTTCTACAGAATATTTATGGCTTTGTATGCGCTATTAAGCATGCGCAGTAATCATTCCAACGATTATTACTTAAAACAAGACTTGAAAGTATTTATAGATGATTGACGTCTGTCCAAAAAAAACATAACGAAAATATATACGATACAAACAAATAAAAATTCATGTTCTGAATAGATATTAATATCTAAGTATGCGCTATTAAGCTTGCGCAGTAATCATTTCAACTATTATTACTTAAAACAAGACTTGAAAGCATATCTCAGATTAACGTCGGTCCAAAAAAAAATATACATAAACAAACATAATTTATGTTGTGAATGGAATAATTTTACCTTATCACAATACTTTCCAAAGTTCAGTTCATTGAAGCACAGAAAGCGATTAAATGATTACCGTATAAGTGTTTGGACTTGAACTAAACGATTTAAAAGACGAGTTCAGCGAATTTCCGTTTCATCTTGACAAGCATACATGCGACATCGTACAGCATCTTTAAGGAAGTCGCACATTTACTATATAAATTAGTTATATCTCGTTAGTTAGTCTTATTTTTCGTTTGCTTACATTCAGTGCAAAGTACAAATGAACTCCTGAATAGTGAAAATCTACATTTATGCGGTTTTTGCTGAAATTTTAATATTTCTATTCGCAATTCACATTTCACAATGGAAAATATAAATCCAATGAATGCGTCCCAAATTGAGGATGAAGATGCCGTAGATCGCGAATGGGAGGAATTCGCAAAATTGGTGGAAAAGAAGAAAACGAAAAGCGAACAAGCATTCTATCCATATCCGGCACCGGAAGAAGATTACCTCAGTTCAATTGTACATATAATTTACTCTTCAAGTATTTTTTTCAACTGTTATTAATTTTGGATTTGTCTGCAATGATAACACTAAATTATCTTGTTCGTGTCAATAATATCTACTGAATTTGAATATATTTTCTTTAGATGTATGGACGATATAGTCGTCAATTGGGAGAATTTGCCAAATTGGAAGCACTCAAACAAGCAGAAAAACGACGACTCAAAGAAGAAAAAGCGCGCAAAAAGGAATTGCGGGGCTATCAAGGGAAACTAGCAAAGAGTATTTCTTTTTTATGGAAACACACATTTGCTCGTTTAGGCGAAGATTGGGTGTTTTTAGCATTACTAGGTGTTATCATGGCTGTATTGAGTTTTATAATGGATCGAGGAATTTCTATGTGCAACAAAGGTAAGACTGCTTATTACAGCAGATTCATCCCTAAATCTCTTTTGTTCAATATTAGCATCACTGATGGCATTTGCACTGAGTGTTAAGTTTATGCACCCAAAGAATCGGGTTCAATCATTTGATTGCACCCGGTGCAATCGTTTGCACCTATTTTATGCGTTCGAAATGTCACTCCAAACTACTCTGAGTAGTTCGCATCAACTCTGAGTAGTTTACTGTGGCATATCGGAAGCAATGCACCAGGTGCAATGATGAATGCACCGAATGCACTAATTGGGTGCATTAGGTGCTACCCCTGGATGTGTACTTCGCCAATAAGATTCATAAGATTCAAATAATTTTAAATTTTAAAGTTATGGAGGGAACCTGATTTTACCCGGTTTATTTGCAAACCGTGTTTATTTGCACCAGTGCAAATCTTCTTGCCAAAACCTACATACAAACAGATGGTGCCCAAACTACTGTATCAAAATTTTGCTAAAATGCAGGGTAAACTTTTGCCTCTGTCTCTTGACAGAGTCAAAAGTTTCTTAACTTTCAGAATTACGAGATATCTCTGTTTTCTATATTTTTGCGTATTTTTCAGCTAGAATATGGTTATTCAGAGACTTAACGAATCATCCCTTAGCTCAATATGCGGCATGGGTGTCTCTACCAGTATGTTTAATCCTCTTCAGTGCTGGTTTCGTTCATTTGGTAGCTCCTCAGTCGATTGGATCTGGTATACCAGAAATGAAGACAATTCTTCGGGGTGTTGCCCTGAAAGAATATCTAACATTTCGTACTTTGGTGGCGAAAATAGTTGGACTGACAGCTACATTGGGTAGTGGTATGCCATTGGGGAAAGAAGGTCCTTTTGTACATATCGCCAGTATAGTGGCAACACTTCTTAGTAAACTTGTAACAGGATTCCAAGGCATTTACGAAAATGAAAGTCGTACCACTGAAATGTTGGCAGCTGCTTGTGCTGTTGGTGTGGCAAGTTGTTTCGCTGCTCCAGTTGGAGGTAGTCCTTATAAATCGATTCTATTTATATTATAAAATCACAGATTTGTTTTATCATTCATTTTGCAGGTGTGTTGTTTAGTATTGAGGTAACAACCGTATATTTTGCTGTGAGAAATTATTGGCGTGGATTCTTCGCAGCTGTTTGTGGCGCTACAATTTTCCGGTTGCTTGCAGTATGGTTTGAAGGAGCTGATACTGTGACAGCAGTTTTTCGGACCAATTTTACCATGGACTTTCCGTTTGATCCTCAGGAACTTTTTGTGTTTGCTTTAATCGGGTAAGGTATACCTATGGCTATTTTTGTTCAACGAACACTTATTGAAATATTGAAATTAAAATTTTAGTGTAGTATCTGGAGTTGGTGGTGCCTTTTATGTTTGGGTCCATCGTCAATATGTTATGTTTATGCGTAAGAATAAAGCTATAAATACATTTTTACAGAAAAAGTAAGTAAGTTTATTGCTGGTCGACATTTTTCTTATGCAACAATAATACTTTTAGTCGGTTCATTTATCCTGGGATTGTATCATTGATGGTTGCAACGGTTTCGTTCCCATTGGGTTTGGGACAATTTATGGCTGGCGATTTGACTACACATGATCAAGTCGCAAGTCTTTTCAGCAATTTTACATGGACGCGGACAAATTTGACCGTTGAGGAGCATGCTATGTTGAAACATTGGGTGACCCCATACACTGGTGTCTTGATAAATCTAACTGGTTTCATTGCTTTTACAGTGAGTAACCGAAATAGTGTGACAGGGCTCTAGCCAGGGGGCCCGGCGCGTTATGTTTAGTGCAGTATTAGGAGCCTCCCAGAGATCCTGGCCTGGTCTGGCCTGAGGGTCCACGTTAGGATGTGGGAGCCATGTTTACAATCGCGGAAATGAAATTCCGAAGAGCTTGCGTCGGGCTACTGATTGGCTGGGACTTGCGGAACCCTGTAATTTTCAAATTTCTCAATCAATCAAGACCTCTGCAATTTCATGCCCGCAATTGTAAAAGCACCTTTACATGTATTTGTGAATTATAATTATGAATTTTTTATTACAGTTTATTTTTTCGATTATAAGTTCAACGATTCCCGTGCCAAGTGGCAGCTTTATACCAGTTTTTAAAATCGGTGCGGCTTTGGGCCGAATTGTGGGTGAAAGTATGCACATGTGGTTTCCCCAAGGAATGCGTTATGGCGGTTTGGTGGCTCCCATAATTCCTGGCGGTTATGCAACAGTTGGTTCGGCAGCATTTAGTGGTGCTGTTACCCATACCATCAGTGTATCGGTTATAGTTTTCGAAATGACTGGTCAGATTACTCACATCATTCCAATCATGATAGCGGTGCTTATCAGTAATGCCATTGCAAGTTTACTAGCACCTAGCATCTACGACAGCATTATTCTCATTAAAAAACTTCCCTATTTGCCCGATTTACTTCCAAGTAGTAGTGGTAAGTCATTTCAATTTTTATTAACAGTTTTTGAACCATATTCCATTGAACTGCTCGAGGAGTAGTAGAAATGAGCCGATTCTGGGCCCACCTGCAGATGGAGATCTAACATGGTAGGTGGTAGGTATAGATATCTACAGGAATGAACAGGTCTCGAACATGATTCAAGACCTGTTCATTTCTGTTCTTATCCTGTTCGAAACCTATTCATTCCTGTTGAAACACATACCTCCTACCGTGTTAAAGTTCCATCTACAGGTGGGGCCCAGAACCGGCATCTACGACAGCATTATTCTCATTAAAAAAACTTCTCTATTTGCCCTATTTACTTCCAAGTAGTATAGTGGTAAGCAATGTTCCCTCTAAGCCGGAATGCGCACTGCGCGCAAAATAATTTGACAGAGCAGCCGAATGAGCAACAAACAAACCTATGCATGGGCGTAGGCAGGGTGGGGAGTTGGTGACCAAAAAAAAAGGTCTCAAGTCTCAAGTAGTAAATTAGTAAATGCTACATCCGAGAACGCGCGGTGACCAAAAAAAAGCTCTCAAGTCGGTTCTGTTGGCAACACTGGCATTGCGCAACGGTGCGCGGCAAATATTTCTATTGCGCGGGAGGGGCAAAGGGAGTGCGCACGCAGCTTAGAGGGAACATTGGCGGTAAGTCATTTCAATTTTTATTAACAATTTCTGAACCATATTCAATTGAACTGCTCGAGGAGTAGTAGAAATGAGCCGGTTCTGGACCCACCTGCAGATGGAGATCTAACATGGTAGGTGGTAGGTTTGTATTTCTACAGGAATGAACAGGTTTCGAACACGTTTCAAAACCTGTTCATTTCTGTTCTAAACCTGTTCGAAACCTATTCATTACTGTAGCAACACATACCACCTACCGTGTTAAAGTTCCATCTGCAGGTGGGGCCCAGAACCTCTACTGCGATGTACCCACGTTTTCTGAAAGTGTAAGGTTATTTGTTAGTAATATTTTAAAAACTTTGACATTATTATGTTTTAAAGTATTGAGTAAAGAGTGTATGGAGTTTTTACTTTTTCACTGACATATACACTTTCATAAAACACGTGACCTAACATTAAGGTACTCTCTTGGATTTTAAGAATATAGCGCTTCTCAGCAAACATGAGTCCCGGAGAATATGTGAACTAAATAAAACAATCCCAGAGTTTTATTCTAAGATTAGGTACATAATTCTCGTTGAACTGCGCACGCCCACCAAGTCTCTTGTTTGCTTAGAAGGACTGCATACTTTTCAATTTGTGCTCTTTCTTCTTTTAGGAATGTATAACATTTATGTGGAAGACTTTATGGTACGAGACGTGAAATATATTTATCACACGATTACCTATGAGCAATTGAAAGCGGTTCTCAAAGATGCTCGCCGTTTACAAAGTTTTCCACTTGTCGATAACCCAGACAATATGGTTTTATTAGGATCAATGCAAAGGGTGCAACTGATTCAATTGATCGAACAACAAATTGGACGAGAACGTAGATTGCAAGTTGCTGCTGAAAGGGCTGAAGCTGAACGCAAAGCAAAGGAGCGTCAACGACGTCCGAGTAGGTTTCAAGTGGTTCCAGCACCTGATGTTTTAGGAGTTAAGAATCTTTCTGAGAATCATTTGAATCAGGTACATGATGATATTGTCCGATCAAGAATTTTCAATTATAAAATAAATTTAATTTCTATGTCTAATTTTAGGCATCTGGAGCAACCTTTAATCCGGTTTTTGGTGGTCAGCCGAAAAAGTCCATATTGAAAAAGACAAATTCTTTTACATTAAAAGGATTCAGTCCGTTAATACAAACAAGTCCTGGTGCCACACCTTATACAACGGTGACGGGTGCCGAAAGTCGTATGAGATTGGCGTTTGAAGCAATTTTTCGAAAATCTACGCAATTGCAAGATGTTCAAAATGGGGATAGTGCGCCAGTTCTAGATCATGGAATTGATGCTCAAATAATTCCAATGAATCCAACGAACAAAAAAGTGCAATTGGTAAGACTTTAACATGTTGTTTACTAAATCATATTTAATGCTAGGGCTAGCGCAACAACGACTCGAATACTCAGCATCTCCTCAGTCATAGACAGCTGTTTCGTCCCAAGAGGACTGACTCATCAGCATGACTATGAGGTAGACACCAAATATACGACTCGATGTTGCACTTTATAGGTCGAAATCTTGAAAATGGCTCTACAGACGTAATTCAAGCAGTTTGATGGATTACTCCATCTACATGCTTCTACGTCGTACTACTTGGAGTACCCAGTATCGGTAATAAAAATATTTTTAATATTTTTGTGTTCCATTATAAGAGTTAAGTGATGATTGGTTGTTTTTCCTTTATAGGTAGCAATCTTATTATTATTTCTTTTTATAGGAAAAGTTAACTCTCTCGACGGGACTCGAACCCGCAACACAGCTTATATCTAGGAAAAGTTAACACATACGAGTACGGTCACAGCTCCTCTTAGCTCACTTGGCATAGCTGGCCCTAGATAGTCTGTACGTTGCGGGTTCGAGTCCCGCGGAGATGGTTAACTTTTCCTGTATAAAAGGAAATATTAATAAAATTGATATAAAAGAAAAACAACAAATTTAACAATAATTACCACATTTTAACACATTCGATATTTTCTGTTTACATTGTCACACTCTGTATATGTCGGATACCGGTTGAAATGTGGCCTAAATGCCTTCAAGTTGAATGCTATTCGACTTTTTTCCGTTCGTTCGCATGTTTAGATCAACCAGATTAGACACGTTCTTGTGAAGATGAGAGACGAAAGAACATATTAGGAAATATGCAAGGTGCAAAAGCAAAAAGTAGGATATGTTAAGGAAAGAAGGAAGGGTATACGGCTTGTAGATTGTAGAGTGAACATTACTTTCTTTACATTACTTAAAAGAAATGCGCTTTACATGCTAAATAAAAGATAGAAAGAGAGAGGGCGAAAATCAGGTTAAACCTTGTACAAGAAATAGGGGAAAGGATGGATGAAAATGTGTGTTATCCTGTGTCTGAACTTGCTGGAGTTAAAACGAATAAAATGGTACGCCGGATATAGGGATACTCGAATAGAAGGAAGAGCAGAAAGAACGCGATGGTACTTGGCCCAAACCACGCCAAAAGGTGTCTCGAGTGCAATTCCGCAATTTCCAACAATTTCTATCCTTATATTTCCTACAAACCAACATAAAACGAAATCTGTGTGTCCTTATTTTAATCATTTATATAACAGCTTTGTCTCATTTTGGTAAGAGACGCATCTGTCACCAAAGTTTTCTCTTCATATGTGTTGCTTACTTTTATTTTTCATTTCTAAATTTTGTATTTTAGCCAAATTTGTGTTCATTTTAGAACAATGAAACGAAGTTTAAAGAAAGTTTATTGGAATACAATAAAACCGCTTTTAAAGAAATTGAAAAAAAACCGAGATTGTAAAAAAATAAAATAAAAATCCAAAAGGAATGTATGGAACGGCAAGATATAAATGAAAGACTGAAATGACAGGAATTTATTCGAAAAAGACGAAAAAAGTGAAAGGATCTTAGGAATGAAGTAAAAAAGGGAAGTATAAATAAAGAATGATTTGTCATTTTTTATGCATCAGGATCGGAGCATTTCCATTTTTATGTTCATTCAATTTTTCTTTCTATATATAGTCGAATTGTCCCTGATGGACAATTGAACTGCCAAAAATCCATAATCATTATAATACTTACGTCTTTACAAAAACAACAATTTTCAAGAATCCCATGTCAATTAATCACAATATCAAAAACGTTATAATCTCTTATTATATAGCAGAATTTACCCATTTCACCGTTCTTTATCATAGTTTTTCTTGTGAAGGCGTGTCCGTCAGTTTTGTTTGTTCCATAAGTTCTAATAAAAAACTGTAAATGACTAAATGCCCAAACAAACAAAAAATTATCCTGTATCAATATTACAAAATTCATTGAAAAATATGCTCGAACCTGAAAATATTTAAAAAATGGTTAATGAAGCTTGAAGACACTTAACATCACATTTTATAAAACTTGCGACTAGTTCCGCGCGGATCTAGGAGAATTGCCAGAAAACAATTGCCCGAAGGAAAATTGCACGAAAGCAATTGACCGCAATAACAATTCCCCGAAAGGATAGTTCCCCGAAAATGAAATTCCCTGAATTACAACTGACCGAAATGAGAATTGCCCGAAAATTCAAAACCTGAACCAAGTACACTAAAACCAAGTACGTTTTGTGTGTTTACCACTACCTTCTCGTTAACCTCAATAAGGACTAACCCCCTTACCCCCTGACCATCAGTCAATTGTAATTCGGGCAACATTCGGGCAACAATCCTTTCGGTGAATTGTTATTTCAGTCAGTTGTTTTCGGGCAATTTTCCGGGACCTGTCGAGTGCCATTAAGGTCGCATCATTAGGCATACAAAACATTAAATTCAATATTAATAATAATTACAAAATGGGCGCTTGAATTACATATGTAATGACAGGTGTTATATTAATAAAATAGCTCTTACCAATTGGCAACGCAATGCGACCTTAATGGGGCGAAACTAGTCGCAAGTTTTTTTAAATGTGATGTTAACTATCTCCAAGCTTGATTCACCTACCCTTTTTCACAACATAATCTCATCTTCCTTATTGGATCTCATATTTCTCTCTATTTAAGAAGGTTATGCAGGAGTTCCGGGTTCGAGTTCTGGCGAGATAACTTTCCTGTAAATATTAAAATATTAATTCTTAATAAGAATGGAAAATTTGTACCTGCAAGTGAAACCTTTCTAAATCCGTTTTATTTCTTAACTAAAAATATTTATCCTAGAAAATGGTCTTGCGAGCGATCTCTATGTCATTCATTTTGCTTCAAACGGTATTATCGGCGGATATGTTTGTTTTGTTTCGTAGTAAATTGCTTTGTCATTTTTCTAGCTCTTCTCTGGTGTTCTTCACGTTTTGTTTGTTTTACCATAACGTCAATCAGTGTTCATATAATACGTCGTTTGGATCGTTATTATTGTCCGTCCACAATACACACGCATCCGTTGACATTTCATTTATTTTCCAATGTGTGATGGATATACGAGTAATATTACCCTGAATGACATTCTGACTTGACTAACTTGTTTATAGAAAGCAGAATAACACAAACGAATACTGCGCGGCAACACATAAAGATAAATGAGAAAATATTAGACACTTTTACGTTTTATGTACCCATATTTATTGAACCCTTAGCTTGAAATCGTGATACTAAATAACTATATCAATAATTTACTCAACATACGTCTATATAAACTTCAAGAATCGTGAAAGGTACTTTTGGACTGCCACTCATACGAAAAGTAGTAGGAAAAGTCATAAAACTTATTATAGTTAGTAAATAAAACATAAATCAGATCCTGGAAGTGACATTACTATATGTTTAAATATTTACTTTCCAAAGACTTTTATGAAGGACGATAGTCTAGTCTAGGAAGCCTTTTTTAAAGTGTCTCCTCAATGTTTAAAATTACTTTCACTAAATTATTTATTTACACAAAGACAAAACTATGCTTTTCAGGTCCTTTCAGTTTTTCTTCATGTTTACATAAATTACAAATATAGTATCCTTATTTGTTTTTGTTTTTATCGTTTTTATCCCATTGTAATTAAGAACGTACTTTCTTACTTGTTCTTAAGAAAAAGTGAATTTCAGCCAAAATTGTGTTATTCCACGTTCTAAATGCATTAAATTTATTTAAAATGCCATCAGTCAATTTGAGACTTAGACAGTAATAGATTAATGACACAATACAGGATTCTAAAAGTGGAGATAAGTAAGTACTAAGTAAGTAAGAGTTTTTCATGTGTTTGACAATTTTTTCATCAATTTCTCACTTTTTTCGTAACTTCGAAACACAATTTCTTTTAAACTTTGAAAAAAAAAACCAAACAATATCAACAAACAGGACTTTCAATTTTCTTTCGGCTTTTCCTTCTTTTAAAGAAAAAGTCAAAACTTTAACGCTGATAACGCATTATGTTTACATAGTTGACTATATGTAAAGGTGTTACATGTTTTTCTGTGGTTTTTCTTCTTTATTCTTTCACCTTTCGTTCAAGTCACAAGTGGAAGCAGTTGAGAGGAGTGTGAGGTGTATAAGGACTAAGGACGAGAAAATAATGTGCGTTTTCAGCGCCCTTATACTTCTTACGTACTCATTGAACAGCGTAGCGCGCGGTGTCGTGTTTGACAAGCGTTAAATTTCTACACTAATCCGCGGTAACGTATTTATTAATCACGTCTTATCTGATCCAAGGGGGTGCGCTTCTCTCTCACACCATGCTTCCAAACTGGTCTGTATATAATCGGGGATGTACGTTCTACCCCAGTTTACGCCTTTATTCCCACAGGCTAAGATTAGAGATAGAGCTGAACTCGACTGCCATGACTACCAGTTAGAACAAAACGCGGCTCGTGGCACTCATAGAAGAGCACTAACAACAGTGACGGATTTTGCTTTTTTGGGGGCCCTATACATGCCCCCTATAGATGAGTATAAAAAAATTAATAAATTTAAAATTCTTAGAGTTAAATGAAAAACATAAACATATCTGACATTTGGAGGCCCTATGTGACCTGTTCGTAAACACGCCACTGACTGAGGAGGTTCAGCGACGTTACATTTTCACTAGAGTATATAAAGAGTGTTGAGAAAAATCAGCAAACAAGATCGCTTTCATCTCTAATCAAGAATTAAAGTATATAAAGAAACAAAGTTCTTTAAAAAAATGTAACCACTGGTATTTTTATGGTATTTTGTAGGAAGTACACTTCTTTACACTTCTTTTTCACTAAATACCTACTTTTTGGTTTTGTTTGAGTTTTCCACTTCTTTATCGCGTTTCTTTCACAAATTCCAGAATTTCTTACTTAACTTTTTGCTTTTTCTGCGAATTCTTTTAATAACAAGTAAAACCCGGAACATATTTTGCATCAGTAACCTAATGAATTCTCTAATCCTTTTTCAGATATTATCAAACATTTCGTTTTTTTCCATGAAAAGATGTCCTAGTAATTTTTCTCTCGTAGTTTCTGTCTTATACTGATGTAAATAGTATTTGAATATTCCGCAGATGTCGTCGACATTAAATGTATCTATTTAACGCTATCCTTCTCCCTGACGTCCTGTACCCGCTGCGCTGCATTCATATCTGTATTCCAGGGTAGAGTTTACTTACGCTGCGGCACCCTCCTCGTCCTTCATTCCGCAGAGGAAAATCGAGTCTTTCCTTTATTCCTCATCCTCATCACTTATACGAATATGAACCTTGTTCCTTGTGATGTGCACTGAATGGCGATGGAAAGGTTCGCTCGTTGAGTGTCGAGACTGGAACATCACGCAATGAGACTCATGCATATTTAATCAGCCGATCTGTGCGTTGAACGCTCTCCGCGGGTTACCCTTCTTTTCCACCGGTTCGACTCTTCTTCTTGCGTAATCTAAACATAATCAAGGAGGTAATATACATTTACAAGGCATCCAACGACACTAAAATAACCTCTTCATGAAACATTCAGTGCGCCGCTGATGACTTCATCCTCAGGATATACCTACATATATACGCAAACTGGTTTTGTGTCTCTGTTGACGCGAAGCACGCAGATCCTTTTGTTTTTCATGATCCTGTAGGAAGCGCCATTCAATAAGAGAGACAACATCAGACAATGCAACTGTTTAAAAGAAAAATAAGAAAATTCAAATTCTAAATTTGCAATCAACTCAAGCACAATGAAGAATATTGTGGAGGATCTTGTATGGCAATTTTATGTAAAAAAAACATATCATGAAAAAGTTTTATTTATTCGTAACTGATGTATATCAAGTGACTGAAGAAAGCCTGCAGATTTTCCAAAGGGAAATTTCGTCGTCACTCACTCTTTGCTCATGCAATGATATATGTCCCGACGACGTTGACACTACCATTTAGAAAAGCCCCTCGGATTTGGTTTCATATTGCCGTACATAAATATAAATGTTTTAAGTGGTTTCCCTCTGCGCTCACCGCATCACATTGACTGTACCGGCAGTGATAACATTTGGCAAACCAGTACGAAATATTTAAATATTCACTACTAAAAGATTGCAAATTTTCACTTTTCAAAATTGTGAATCTAAGAATAACGTTATTTATCGACAATGTTTTAATTTGATTTTGTAACATCCTGTATGGAGTTTGTATAAATGCCACAATATATAATAAATAACAAAACAGGACGACATTGCCGACGTATTTGAACTTAGTCTCATTGCTCACAATGTTAGATGACTCTTTAGTCTGCAGGACTGTTACAATGTTTTTAGTATAACAACAACGACAACACGTCATTTTTGCATGTATCATTTCCGCCGCTCTTTCTCGCACTGAACGCATTCATCACCGGCGACTAATCTGCGAAGCCTTCTCGCGTCCGGCGAGCCTTCCTACGTCCTACCCTAATATGTGGGAATGCGGGCCATCTCCCCCAACCCATATCTCAATGTACGCATATAAATATTTGGGGTATGCATGTTATAAAACTCAATAGGGATGAAAGGTGTACGTATGTACCTACATGTAGGGCCAGCGTCAGTCTGCCTGCTGGGAAGAGGAAGAGTTGAGATGAGAAGGCCAACACTCAATTTAAAATCCGGGCTATATGCTCGCACACTTCTTCTCACGTACAATTTTTTGTTACCTTATGATTTATTCCCACATATATGGCCATTTCTCAGTTCTTCAAACCACACTATGAGCAGCAGCAAAATAAATAAAATTCGACTAAGGCTGTGAAAAATTGCCAGAAATTGTCACTTGCCTAATTATGTTATTCTGAGGGGATGATATAAAACGTTATTTCATTCATAATAATAATAATCATAATCATGTTATACTAGTAAACTTAAAAACGTGAAGCACAAAACTGGATGGCACACCATCAAGCAAATGAAGTAGAACTTGCGGAGTAGTTCGAAACAATGAATGTTAAGCAGCAGGATTTTTATGTCTTTATCGCATGTCTCGCGAACATGTTTTCTTCCCTCGAGCATATCATCCCTATATAAATGACGCGAGGGAGAACCAGCAACAACGAGTTCAAGCTGTTATGCTCTGAAAACTTTAATAATATTCCATAGTGTGTATTAGTATGCAGAAAAAAAACGTGCTCATTACGATTTCAATGTTTTATATTAAGTATTTAAGTACATAAATTAGAAAAACATTACCGACTATATGAACGTATTTATATACACAGAATATAGGCCATAATTTGGTAATTTTTTTCTCGCAAAAAAAAACAAAAACTTTCATGTGATGCCACTGGTCCGCCATATTTGTTCGCACCATAACAAACTAAAACCATAAAATGTAGACTACCCAAAGTACACTCACACGAGACTTGAATCTATTTCAAATTTCGTGCCATTTAGGTGCGAACAAATATGGCGATACGTCCCCTGGTTGCTTGTCCTCGCCCATAAGTCGACTTTATCTTCCCTCTATAGACTTCTATCTCTATGTTATTGATACTTTCACGGTGTGACCTAGTTGCATCGCGCGATTGTGTCTCGCCCAAAGTGACAATCAAAAGCAGGAAACTGTAAAATAGCGTCGATTACTTGCTACTCAAAACAAGAGCTATTCAAAGTGAACTATCAAAACCAAACTTTTTTACATATTTCTGTTGTCTTTTTTTTTCAATTTACGACAAATGGTTTCGTGGTAATCTATCTTCATATAAGATGAGATTGATAAAAGCGAGTATGCAGAAGGGAGGTTGATGACTTTCAGGAAATAAATGTAGTAGGAAACATGATGGGTCTGCATGATATGCGATGGTGCGATATTAAATAACTGGGTAGTTAATTAAGGCACTCTTGCATGGCGTTTGTGCACTCGTACACGTTTCTATATTGCCATGCTGTAACGCCAAGGTAACACGCTTTTATAGGACGACGTGGACGACGTGCTCACACGAATTACTACAAATTACTCGTATTCCTTGTCCTTTATCTCTTTTCCAGTTATCCTACACTGTCTCCATAAGCTCCTAGGATTCCAATTGCAAAAGTCGCAACTTGTTTTAATAGAACTAATGCAAGAAATATTTATTCACAAGTATTTACGTAATTTTTAATTTCATTTTCAATTCTGGGGTCATTTTCATACCAATTTGGCACAGAGGTATTGACGTATCGACAAGGACAACTATAATGAGTAATTGGATATTCAAAGCAATGACAGCTAATTATTTATTAATTAAATTGAATTATTTGCGTCCTGACAAGAATAAAGAATAGTATATTATTATATGATCGATTATGTTAGCCATTGTTCAAGAAGATGATGTTTGAGCCCACGAGCCGTAGGCGAGTGGCGCAATTCATAATCGTTCATGTAATAATATACTATTGTTTAAAAGAAAATATTTCGTGTTGGTTTTAAGGCGAGAAAGTCAACATGAACAATTTGCTTGCAAGTTCATGTTGGTTTTGGTTTTGATGCGCCGAGAGAAGACTTTACTGAGGCGTTACTGAGGAAATTACACGAAAATTTAATTACTTACTAGGCTAGACTGACTAGTCGAATCATGTTCTTTGTGCGTAACATGACTGGATGTCGTTTCTGGGAATGTAACTTTTAAAACTTTCTAAACATCAGAGTCAGATATTCAGGACTCTTTCATTCAAAAGCTTAAATGCAACCAAACGAACGAAAACTTTGAAAGTCTACAATTTGTTTAATTCTACACAAAAACTAGATTTAAACTTAATTTTTTGCCTTGAAGTATTTTGAAAAATATTTGTAGGAAAATTCTTATAAATCCTGTTCGTCCTTGAAACTTATTCTCTAAACTAAACTATAGTTTGTAATCATGATGGGCTATCATCATTTTCTTTTTTAGTTGTTCTTTTGTTTGTAAGATTGCATGATCTTCGAACCGAAAGCTTGGAACAAAAACCAATTCTGAGAGTTCATTCGTGAAACTAATCTGCTGCTTGTAAATTTGATCCTTGATAGCTTTTTTTTTACTCGAACCATCACTTCACTTCGAATTACTTCATCATGATAAAAACACCCTTAGGTGATTTTTATACGTAAATCAGCGAAGGGAGCGACGGCTATGGGAAAAAAACATCATCGAGCTGGTCTTGGTCTCTAACAGGCTATTAAGTGCATCACAAAACTTACCTAATCAATAATGCTACTAAGGATACTTTACTGTTACTTTAAAAAAATATTATAGTTTTATATACGGTAAATTTATTTATCGTGTGGCCATGGAGATTTATATGTTAAAAACTTTAGGTCACGTGCTGAATAGTTAAAAAAGTATAAAATTTTTAACCCACTCTGATAATTTGTAATTAATTTTTGCTTAAGAAAAAAAAAATTAAAAACGTGAATAAATTTTAAAATTTATCGTAGGCAACCGCTTTGACATCAATATTTAATTGATCTGAGTTAACGATTCCGCCTATGTATGCAACCCATTATTGCCTACCATGTTATTTTCAAATTTTATCATTTTCTTTTATTAATTTTTTCCGAAGCAATTGTACAATGGTCGGTATTAAAAATCATTAGAATGGGTTAAAAATGGTTCACATTAACCGTGTGATTTTTTTCTTTGCAAACTATTAGGCATGAGACCCATAAACATGAGCTAAAATTTTTTACATGTAAATCTCCATGGCCACACGATAAATAAATTTAGTGTATTTTTACTTGCCCGTCACTAAACTGTGCATTTTCCATTCCATTTATCGGTTCACTGAGTGCATCCAAAAAGTATCCATCGGTCAATGTTTCGTTTTGTATATATTCATTAGTTGTGCATTCAAGGATCAGAAAATAGATAGCACTACACAATAGGAAAACTAATAATACACGAAACATATTTGCACAGCAATCAAATAACTACTAGTAACACAAGTCTCAATATGCACGTAAGTTTGTATGTTTTTGAATGGTTTACGAAATGTTAGAGTTAGAGAATGTCATGTTTGATTATTACACAAGTTTCATGTCGCTCAGCCAGAAGAGACTAAGTTAAGTGGTCTGGATCTGGATAATATTTTAAAGTTTCAAAGGCGACTTAAGGCTTGTACACAACTGACGCAAAGGCATACGTGAACGGCTGGGTATTCGATTGTTACAAAGGTATTCGCAATAAAACATTTAAGCGTTGCATAAGTAATATGGATAACAATAACTGAACCGTAATGACGTCGACGTTAACGCCTAATTTGGCCAAATTTCCGAGCGTTCGGATGACATTTCTGTTTTGAAGCAATTAAAATGTAGGAAAATAAGGATCCAGAGGTTATTATTAAATTAAAATATCATCGTCGTCATCCATATATGTTTTTAAAGCTTAAGGATCGTTCAATTTTTGTGAATACACTTGTAACCATAGAGGTATAATATTCCTAGAGGGAAGGTATTGATATCTACACGCCCCTGGTCCGCCATATTGATTTTCATCATAACAAACTTAAACTCTAAAATGTAGACTACCCAAAGTACACGCACAGACTAATGACGTGAGAAAGTAATATGGCTAACAATATCTGAACCGTAATGACGTGGACGTTAACGCCTAATTTGGCCAAATTTCCGACCGTTCGGATGACATTTCTGTTTTGAAGCAATTAAAATGTAGGAAAATATGGATCCAGAGGTTATTATTAAATTAAAATATCATCGTCATCATCCATATATGTTTTTAAAACTTAAGGATCGTTAAATTTCTGTGAATACACTTGTAACCATAGAGGTATAATATTCCTAGAGGGAAGGTATTGATATCTACACGCCCCTGGTCCGCCATATTGATTTTCATCATAACAAACTAAAACCCTAAAATGTAGACTACCCAAAGTACACGCACAGACTAATGACGTGAGACTGGAGTTTTTTTTTCAAATTTCGTGCATTTTAGGTGCTACATAATATGGCCATTTGGTATAATCTATATTCTTGTAACAATCGCGTTCCCGCCGTTTAAGTTTGCGTCAGTTGTGCACAAGCCTTTACATATGTTTTTTATAAGCATGTTCAAATTGATGATGGGTAAATGCACATTCATTCATTGAGTTTTGGATGATGATGATGAGTGTTCATAGTTGGAAGTTGAAAGTTGGAATGCAAGATTATTAATTAAAATCCAACTATACATTTAACTTGTGTAGTTATGGTGTTGCCCTCATATTCTCATATTTCTTATACACGCATATTTGTTAAGTGCATGGTAAGTGGTTTGAAGTTTGAAAAGCGTTATTATTAAAGGAAGCAATTAAATGCATTTAATGCATTTGTTCATCATCAAATAAATTTTAAGTATATCTGAAATTGGTTCTTAAAAACTATTAAGTACCTATGTGTAATTTGCAGTTTTGTTTGAAAATCTTTGGAAGAATGAAGAAACGTGTAAAAATCGTTACGCATCTACGGATAGCACGATACGTCATGGATGCTTTTGTGTTAATGATGTAGGAAGCATGGAAGAAAGAACCTACTCAAGCAAGAAAACTTGTTAAAACTTTAATTAGACTATACGATTCCGGATTCGCGAAGGTTCGTGTGTATACGTTCTTTAATCATCAACTTTCAGCATCTTTCCACATTTACCTTTCCTACGCTTCCTCAGGAATAGGAAAGGACTTTAGATAAAAAGCTTGAAAGATACTTAACGAACTACCCACCTTGAAATTATGCTTGTTTAAGTTTTCCAAATATTTCATTCAACAACTAAGAACAGCGAATCCATTGTTAAAAATGTTTAATCAGGTCATTTTCTGTACTATACTACTAAGATAACTTTGTTTTAGGTTTTGTGTTTATGAATTACCAAAGAAATGTAGGGAAAAGTTTTGAAAAAGTTGACGCACATTTTTCTTCTTATCTCAAGTTTGTGAGCCTTGAATTGAACGCCACATTCAACATTTATGACGTTTTATCATTGCCCAAGTGCGGATCGTGGGACAGTAAAACACATATGTTTCGTTATCATATAACTAGAGTCGATAGAAAACTTAGAGAATGTCCTAGAGTAGAGACAGACAACTATTTCAACTACGAGTATACCATTTGAAATTTCTTATGTTTAAGTGGAAACAGTTTGGAAATTTAGATCTGACAGAATAGATATTCCAAATGTGGATATAATCTGTACACTTCAATATACTGCGTGTCCCATTAATATTCTGCATTGCAAAACAGTAATAGTATATTGCGTAATTAGAGTGGAAAGTTTGTTCTTGCGACCCGCATAGCGGCAAGTTTAGTTATACGCGAGTGCGTAATCGCATATTTCCACTCGTATTATGTACTATACTTTTTCTACGACCTCACAATTTTAATAGACTCAAAAAAACCAAGTCAGCTGAAGACAACCTATAGAACAAGTGAGCTCATCTGGTTGCATGCATCCAGGCGGTTGCCAACTTCAGCTTGTGCGATTTACTTTTCCAGTTTCATTATCTAACTCTAACTCCTTGAACTTACGTCATGAAAGTTTGTAAAGACTCGTTTCGGTTCACCGCCTGCTGTTTGTGTGTATTTGTTTATTTTTCGTAGTGGTCGTATGGAACAAGTGAACTCATCTGGTTGCATGCATCCAGGCGGTTGCCAACTTCACCTTGTGCGATTGACTTTACCAGTTTTATTATGTAACACTTTGAACGTACGTCATGAAAGTTTGTAAAGACTCGTTTTCGGTTCAGCGCCTGCTGTTTGTGCGTATTTGTTTATTTTTCGTAGTGGTCGTATAGAACAAGTGAACTCATCTGGTTGCATGCATCCAGGCGGTTGGCAACTTCAGCTCGTCCGATTGACTTTACCAGTTTCATTATGTAACACTTTGAATGTACGTCATGAAAGTTTGTAAAGACTCGTTTTCAGTTCAGCGCCTGCTGTTTGTGCGTATTTGTTTATCTTCCATGGTGGTGGTAGGTTTTTCAATCATAAAGTTTTATTGCATCTGCAACACCTTGTATACTTAATATCACAGCGACGTTGTATAGTCTGGTCTGGTCTGGTAATGCTGTAGTATATGGCAAAGGGTCATAAGAGCGATTAAACTTGGAATTTATGACCAAGTCCCCCAAATCGAGTCGAGACCCAGTTTCGTTTCCATATTTCCCCATGTTTCGAATGGTTATAATCATGGAATTCATATTCATAGTTTCGTCGGACTCGTTTCGGCATTGAATACATTCAAACTAAAACGTGAAACGAACTGTTCATGTTTTCATATTCATATCATACATATCCATATGTAGCTTTGATAACGATAACATAAAATATTTTTCTTCCTTTAAGCGTTACTATTCGTTGTTTGGAAGATATTACATATTGCTAAATTCCTGACGTGAAATGAATCATTTATATTTATTTATATTGTAAAAATATATTCAAAGATTAGATATTTTTAAAAATATGAAACGCATTTATGTCTGTATTGCCAACAAGAATTTGACTGACATCCATTAAGTTCTGAGACCTCAAAACGAAACCTAAATATACCGCGCGATTATTTTACCGTCGCACATAGCATGTGTTATGTTCCTATGTTCGACGGTAAAATAAACGAGTCAAACTCATGGCAACAGGGATTTGTATTGCTAACGACGCACCGACGGACTGGGAGACAATGGGGATATGGGCAAGAGTGATGCACGATTAAATTAATTTGTATAATCATACCGTTACTGTCAATTTTGTTCCTTGTCATAATTTGTATGTATATCATGCATACACAACCGAAGTAAAGGTAGAAATAATAGTCTGCGGACTGTTCGCGATTTATTTTCCATAAAATATCCAGTAAGGTCAGTACAATAAATTGTCATCCCCACTCTCTCCCCGAAAACTGCGAAACTATGTTCGACGGTAAAATAATCGCACGGTATGCGAAAATGAACAAACAGTGATAAGATTCTGTTATCAGTATATTTACAAGTTACAACACAATATTATCATTGCCCATCAAAAGTTACCAACTTACATCCATTTTCATTCGCCAAGGCGTGCTGCTGAAAACAATGTTTACGGTGCCTCTTGACATTTTAAATGTGTTAAAGTGCGTCTACTGTAACAAATTACCAACGAAAGCACCGATTTATCAGAAAGCAAACGACGATTTAGTCTGCGCTGAATGTTTAAACTTCATTCCGATTGATACAAAAACATGGATGAGACAGAAAACATTAGAATTATTGCTGCCTCATATAAAACTGCAGAAACTATCATCACGCTTATCATCAGCATTGACAAGTGAGACAACGCCATTATTGGAAGAAACAAATATCGATTTACAAAGTGCTTCATCTTCAAGTTTAACTAATAGTGATCCTGTTCCTGTTCCTGTTCTTGTTCCTGCTCATAACATTCAAAGCAAAGACTTGAAAGTCAATATTAGTTGCTCACTCAAAGGAAATAAAACAACGAAAAAAGCTACAGTGTTACAATATTCTATGACAATTCAAAAACAAACCACAAAACAATTGTGTCTCGTGGATGATTCATTCTTAAAGCGTTTCCATAGAGAAATAAAACCCGTGAATATTTATATAGAAGGTGCGATTGCTTTGACCAAGAAACCGAAACAAGTTTACGGAAACATGGAAGTCATCCCTGTGAACGTGAACTACCCAATTTATGAGAGTTTGCCATCACTTAGAAGCTCAATAAAGTTTCAGCCTATTAACAACAATGTAATTGAAGACCCGAAGACAATCTGTCAAAATGGGTGTTTATGGCGTGGTTCGTATTGTGATTTGGGTGAACATTTGAAGATTTGTTCTATGACGGGTATTTATTGTTGGTTTGAGAGGTGTACGTGGAAAGGATCGGAACAATTGATGAAAGGACATTTGTACAATAAGCATGCCTCTTATCTATTGGACAGTATTTCAGGGCGGATGACTAAAGTTGATCAGTTTATGATTGTTATCAAAGGAGGAATTATATTTCTTTTCAAATACTTTTATTATGAGGATTATGTAGAGTTTTTGGTTCAAGGCGTGGTTAATCGTGACGAGATCGATTACAAATTTACGGTGCAAGTGTGTTGGAAAGATAATAAGGGACATAACCTCAAAATGTTCAAAAGTGCTAAGTGTTTGATTTATAACAAATGTGTTCTGCAGAAGGGTGTCATTTTTGATAAGAAGGAATTTACGAAATTGGAAAATTTTAATTACAGTGTTGATATCGTGAATTTGTTTTAATATATTTTATTTTAATTGAATTGTAAATAAAGCAGTATTATCTATACTTGATGGTTTGAAAAACCTCCAAATTTTGACGTAAGCCTGGAAATAAAACAAAATACATTTTATCTCCGAACGTCGTATAAGTGACACATTACATTCACTGTTGCATGGTGTACCGATACTAATAATAATTTATACCTCCTAGGCGTGTAAGTGAATAATTTATACCTCCTAGGCGCATAAAGTGATTGATTCGGACCAATCGGGGTGCAGTACGCAGTGGAGCAGTTGTATGCAACCCAACTGCCGTAACGGTAACAAACGTCAAATGCCATAGCGTCGCCATTCACGAATTGTTTATTCTGATTCAACGATTCAAACGAGATTCAACAATTTCTGTTGTTATTTGTTCATTTATTATTACAATTTTGATTAAATTAAATGGCGTTCGGAGATAAAATAGCGTATAAGTGACTTTGTGTGGCTCGTAGGAATTGTCCGACTAGCAACGCTCGTCGGTCAACCCTTCCTACTCGCCACACAAAGTGACACTTATACGCTTTATGGTATAATCTGCTATTAATCGTACTAAGTGCATTAAATTTTATATAAAGTAATACTTTTTTAAATAACTTGTTCATAGTACAAATAACATATTTACAGTAATTGCTTTGTTGTGTGTAATAACTTTTTGTGTTATAAGTGTTGTAACACTCAAGGTTGATAAGATAATATTTTTTATCTTTGTTTTAAACAGTATCCGGATAGTAAAAGTAGTCGATCACATAAATATATGCATTAAAAGTTAAATTTCTCTATTACCTGAATGCCGATTGGTAAGCCATTTTCTATAAAACCAACAGGAATTGTGGTAGCAGGCAGTCCTAGGAGATTAGCCAAGGCTGCATAAGGAACTGCATTTATTGAAAAGAATGAAGCGCCATGACGGAATGCAGATGACGGAAAAGTTGGATATAAAAATACACCGTTCTCGCCTAATTGAGCCTAGGAATAGACAAATAGAAAATATTTTTGATTGATGAATATTGAAATGAACTTACAGTAATTTTTTCGTCAAAGAAAGCAAGAAATTCTTTTATTCTTTCATTTTCTCTTGGTAGAAAAATAGTATTATTTTTCAGAAAAAGAAAACCCAATAGGGATATTGAGAAATCAGATTTTCCAACCATTGTCTTTAGGATTTCCCATGGTGCATTTACCTGAAAATATTTAAATTATTTAGTTATTCTTGTTAACATTCAACATCTTACTTGGGCTACTGATTTCTCTTCCAGGGTAAGGATCAGTGCCATATTTGCTTCATTAATGTATTGCGCCTCTTCAAACTTGTAGTCGCTTATTTCACAATCCCAATTGGTTCTAAAATGTTCAATGCTTTCACGAATTCGTTGCTTGATCTTAGTATGAACGCTCATTGACCCGAAACAATTGCCACTATCAACCATGTAGAAAAATTTTAAGTTACTAATTTTAACCTAAAGATGAATTTTTAATATTAATTCATTCACTTTAAATAGGCAAATAAATTACTCACGGGTTCGTCCAATTGAAGTAGTGGATTATTATCAGTAATAATTTTGGTAATAAGTGGCAAGTCTTCAGCAAAACGACTCATCGGTCCAATTGATATATGTTTAAGAAAAACTGGACTATCTATAAAAGGAAAGTGACCATTGGGATCGATCACCCCTACAAATATAGTAAATCGGTGTAAATAAATATGATTTGCATCCGTTGCGACCAGTTGCAATCGAACATTTGCACTTTGCACCCTGAATGCATTGCTTTGCACCTGGTGCATACTTAAAATTTGTGATTTTTGAAATGTTGTAACTTTATACCTGTAGATAGCTTATGTCCAAATATACCACAAAAAGCTGCAGGTATTCTTATAGATCCACTTAAATCCGAACCAATTCCGACAACTGAACCTCCTGTTGAAATAAGTGCACCCTAAAAAAACGTAGTTTCCAAAAATTATTTGGAAGTATGTAAAATTAAAATAATTTGCTTACTTCACCACCCGAGGATCCTCCCGCAACGTAGAAAACATTATAAGGATTATTTGTACGTCCAGTCACCAAGTTATTAGTTTCGAAATCTAGACAAAGTTCAGGAGTTGTCGTTACACACAATGGTATTGCACCAGCTTCAATAAGTTTTCTAGTGCATGCAGCATGCTCTTCTGCTTTAATTCCAATACGTGCCTTGGAACCAACAGCCAAATTCATCCCCTTCACAGATATAGATTCCTTGATAGAAACTGGAACACCAAGAAGTGGTTTACTATTCGCCAATTCAATTTCGCTAAGTGTTGTTTGCGTCGCCAAGAAGTCGTCGACTTCTTTCGCCTCGCGCAACGCTTCATTGTAACGGTCAGCGACGATAGCATTGATAACTGGGTTCACTTGCTTTTGACGTTCGATAAATTCCGAGACTACATAAAAGCTTGATATCTGTAATAAATATAAACATATTAATAAATAAGTAAACAAAACTAAAATGTTGGTAGGTATACCTTTCTTCTTCGAATCTCGCTGGCAATTTGTTTAGCGCTCTTTTTAAATAAATCATTTTCGGTGCGAGGGACCCGCTTCGTGCTAGTATTCCCAACAAGAATATTTAAAAATGCATTGTATATTGTCCCAATCAGTTGTAAAAATGCGAGGAGAAGGCGAAAATGGACACAAACAAGTCCTTCTGTATGGCTAAAATTTTAATCTTAATTTTGAATTTGTTAAATTAAAAATAGTTACCTGCTCATTCTTTAATTTCTATTCTGACTGACTGAGAATCGAGGTACGTTTGTCGTTTGTGTTTATTGTTTGTTATAAAGTGCAAGTTGTTACTTCTTTCCGCCACTAACGGAAAACACGCGCATAAAGAGAAAATAAGATTGACACTCACAACTAGCGCAACTACGCGTTTTAACCGATGAAATTTACTTTACGTGCAAAGTGCAAAGTTAATAACTTTCTCGCGTCTACTGTCTACTTGAAACGAAAAGATAAATTTAACGCTACGTATCCTTTTATTGTGTTATCAGTCAATACTTAATTTAATATTGTCAATACATATATACCTATATATTGACAATAGTAGTAGTAGTAATACGAAGTACGAGTACGAAGTACGAATACGAAGTACGAAATTTATTTTCCGAACTAAATTAACCGAACTAAAAATATTTGCAATTGTAACTTCGAATACGTATTTATTGACCTTGAACTTATCGAATCCAAAATTCAACACTCGTTTAGATATTTATCGTATGAAAATATTTATATAAAAAAAATATATTTATATATTTATGAAAATATTAATATCAATTTACTCCATGTTGTAATAATGTACTTGATTATTTAATATAGCGTTTTTTGCTCTTTTAATGAAAATCATTGTACTTTATTACATCATGATATACAATACATACTCAATCGGAATTGGGTCTACGAAGATTCATCGAATAGCAAAAAACCGAATGCAGTTCACCGAATCCACAATTCTTCGAAAGAAAAAAAATCTATTAGAATATTGTTTTCTTAATATTTCTTTATATACCGGGTGACATTTAAATGGTGGATTCGCTACACGTGGCACGATTCTATTAACTTTTTTAAGAGGAAATCCTTCAGGAGTTGACTTAAAAAAGCATAGATGTGGCGACGTGGAATCATAAGTTAAAATTCTATAAAGCCACTTAATTTTTTTAATTCTCATTGTCAAAATTCCCTTCAATTATTTGTTATTATGCATCGTTGCCAAGCGTATTTTTCTACAAAAAATAGTCTTGTGAAACGACATTAAAATTCAATACCAAACATTAAAGCACATTAATGAAATTTTGAATACGCGTTCTTAATGTTGAAATACAACTATTTATTGCATAATTTCATTAAAATATCGCTTCCTACTAATTTCAAGTGAACTGTTTAAGATGTAATAATGATATTAATTATCATATATGATTATATATGATAGAAATTAAATTTTATTAAAACATTAT
>JARJEB010005733.1:0-15985 GCA_030264535.1 Liometoxenus newtonarum
ACCAACTTGCTGGCCAACTTGGACTTGTGCGATTTAATTTTCCAGTTCCACTATTTTGATGTTCGATTGTAAGATTAAAAATACGGTGCGTTAAATTCGCATCGCACAACTCTCTGGGCATATACATTACGATTTCGTAGAACTAAAGTGGGAATTGTTTAATTTCGATGACATTTAACGTCAATTTCAATATTGAACTTAATATTGTCAATTCATAGTGTCAGCGTGATGGTGATTGTTATTGGATTGTTGAAATGGTAGCACATATCTTCCAAACCATTAGCTCTAGAAGAAATGTTAATGGCAAATCTTGAAAGGAATTGAAAACGAATTCGGAGATTATATAGATACTTTTATGCTACAATCAATATTTAGCGAGTTAGACGTTTTGGCCTACGAGTAAAGGTGTCTTCTTTGCAAGCCGTTTTTTTTAAATTTTTACTCTAGGTTCAATCGGGAGGAATAACTGCCCAGATACCAAATTTCAGTCCTATGCGATGCTTGGTTTGCCCGCAATTTTGTACACACACACACACACACACACACACACACACACACACACACACACACACACACACACAACACAACACACACACATCAGACCAAAAAGCCGATTTTTGACCTGGGGTCAACGGATCTCCACGAATCAGGGAAAAAGAAGACTTTAATTGTTTTCATGATCACCTTACTTTCTTATGCCTACATACCTTTGGTATGTGGCCAGAAAGTAAAAAAGTATAATGTTGCTAACTTCGGCATGTACGATTGACTTTACCAATTTCTTGGTGTAAGTATAACACCTTGAACGTACGTAATGACTTGTTTTCAGCGCCTGCTGTTTGTGAGTATTTGTCTATTTTCTGTAGTGGTCGTAGAAAAATAAATATTAATAATAATTTCACACAAAATATTTTTAAGCAATATGCATTTGAAAATGTCGCTAGTTTGTTTAGTCATTTCCCTAGAGATTGACCATTAGAAAAAACCTAGTAAAAGTGAAGAAAGCCAAGGGCCCCCGATCCCTAGGGATTCTGATGGGCCTTGAATGTTGAAGTTGTTAGAATAAGGCCAACATTATACGTAAATACGATCTCGACTGTCGCCTGCCCTCGTGCGTTACGTTTACGGCCGGTCACTACTTTACACTCACTTAGATGTTATCAAGGATCGAAGAATTTGCTAACATTTGCACTTGCAGCTTCTTACTTACTAACCTACGCTCATGCTACGGCTATTAATGGCTTCCGATAGTATAATATTGTTGGATCGCTTACTCGGTACTACCTCAGTTTCTATTGCTCGTTATAATGTCGTGTAGTCTTATATAGTTATCGAAAGATCTGCTGTTATCCTAAGAGTGACAAGAAGTAAATTGTAAAATCTTACTTAAAGTTTCGTAAGTTTAATTCGAGAATTTCTGATTTCGATGGTAATTATCACTCAAGATCCAGATTTTTTTAACTCAACTTTCGAAGTTTAAAATTTATTGAAAAATTGATTAGATCAATTTTCTATGTAGTTTAATGCCTATCAGTGAGACTGACAAGATGAAAAGTTGAAAGAGGATTAATGTATAAGTATATACCTATAGTACCGGTATGGAAAGTAAAAAGAACAAATAATATCTACTAATAGAAATATGGGGAGCGGAAAAAACGTTGATTGTAAATCAAGCTCGGTGACGTGCGCACATGTCCCCTGGCTTGACGTTCAAACATACGCATTGATAATGTCGACTGAGTGCAGTGCACGATGTTTTCAATAGGAGGGTGCCTGCACCTTGCTCTAACTATATCATGTATATGTATAGTATAGTCAACTGAAAGTACTCTATATATAATAAATAAATAACTCACGACCACAAAAGGAACACCTTTTCTTAAGATATTTATTTTCTGATGAAGCTTTTTTTTATTAATTTCTTCATTTTTCCATACTGAAAGAGTTGATGAACTTTCAAAATAAGTACCTACTACAAATATTAACTTTTCTATTATTCCTTAGGTAGATATGCGTAGAATTTTTAATTACTTTTCAATGACATTCCACCTGTTTTATGTTATGTACTAGGTATATTAATATAAATAAAATGTTAAGTATAACTATTAATAATAAATGCACCTTAACGCGGGAGTTCAATTGCACTCATTCCTATTAAGGGATGTCGTCTCTTCCTGAATCGAATGATTTTTTAGAATATTTGAATTCTGAAATTAGTATGTGTGAATAAATGGTTGTCTTATTTCTATATAATTTACCTGTAGATTTGTTTGAAAATAACATTTACCATGGCAATTAATAGGGCCACTATATTCTTAATATATGTAGTAGTTCTACTATTAATATAAAGTGTTCGTACGATGGTAAACGAGTAAATAACGAAACAGGATGATGATAAGTACAAACGCGATGCAATTAATTTGCGCGTTTGCGTCGAACGAATATGTCTGAACGCACTTCGTATTAGACGCGTCAATTACACGATAATATATTCATCCTGTTTGTTTTTTTTTTCATATGTCTGTGTATGTTTATTTCAGTCAACCATTCGTTGCAGACTCCTCCGCTCTTTATTAAAACGATGAGCGTGCCTCCTCATTGGTATTGGATTATTAAAACCAGGACATGCTTTTTTTTACACAATTAGTACAACCGTTATCTTCAGCTACCGGTTTAATATTGAACATTTTTTAGGAATATAAATGGGGTTTGTTTAAATCTTTAAATGCAATTGCATTTTAATAATATTTAGCAATGTTTAAAAGGAATGATTAATAGTTTAATATGATAGTAGGAGGAGGAGGAGATTGAAACCCATTATATATACGAATATATTAGGAAAGAGTTTACGTGATGCATGGTGCTTGCATGTCAGTTGTTCTGATGTCCGCGTAAATATATGGGCCTTAAAGTGAATTGAACTTACTTTACAAGAAAACTGGTCTGGTCACTACCGCGTTACACAAATTCATAGATATACATAAAGTAAATGCAAATGACGTAATGACAGTCTGTTCTATTAACTTTATGTTACTACGGAACGATTTCTTCATTGCAAGTCCAATTTTTGTAATTTTCGGTTTTCATTCAATTAATATTTTTTAAATAATTATGGTAAGTTAGATAGTTTTATAAAGTTTAGACAACTTAAATGACTTTTATCGAAAAGTTGACATTTCGTAACTGAATTGGAAAATAGTTATTTTCGCAACAAGTTACGTCAGGAAGCGTCTCCAAACTTGTTAGCCTGTGGGCCACACTGACCCCTGCAGTAAGTCCCAAGGGCCAAGGCTCCGCGGGCCTGATTGATAGCGCTCGCGGGCCGTAGTTTGGAGACCCCCGCTATAACGTAAAGAGTTGCGAACACTATTTTTTGCACACCCACAATCATATTTCAGAAACAATAAACCAATTAAAATCACGAAATCACTCACGAGGTTAAACGTCAAACGGTCAAACGTCAAACTTGAGGTTAGTTCGTATTTCTCCTTGCGGATTTGTTGGGTATAATATCGTTTTTTCCTTCTTCCTGAGCCAAAATTATTTCTTTTGGCGCTTTCGTTACTCAACATTATTTGCCCTTTTGTCTTTGCTTTTGTCTTGAAAATCACAAACCGAAATTTGAGCTGAACGAGGAGTCAAACTTCAAACAGACGCCACTGCGTCGTGCAATTGCATGCTTTGGGTTGCCATGGTTTTGATCGCTGGCTAAAGCATAGAACAAGAAAGAAGGAGATGGACTGAAGTGTAACGTTATGGATATAACGTAACTATTTTATATATAATAGTTATGTTAGAGAATCCCTTATGAAACTACGTTAGCCCAAATTCTGTTGCATAAAATGTTCATAACTAGTGGGAGTGCAAAATATATATTTTTCTACGGCCACTATATGAAATGACACACTTTCGACAATTGCTTATAGCTGGCTGAAATTATAGCCACTGTGAAGCAAAAGTGAAAAGTAATGCTCAGAAATGTCAAAACTATGGTAAAAAGCCAGCCAAACAATTTTGAAATTAACGTTTCCTACGGTCATTATGAAATGGCACACTTTCGCCATAGTTAGTTAGAAAGTTGACAATTGCTCACAGCCGACCCAAATTCTAGCCACTATCAAGCAACTATAGAAACAAATGTGGAAAAGACATAACTGTGGTATCAAAACAACACAGTTTGAAACACTCCCGCATAGTTTCTTATCAAATATGCCATTACAAGTGAGTGTCTGCGTCAGTTTCAAGGCAGTGAATATGCCATCACAAGTGTCTGCGTCAGTGTCATGGCAGTTTGTGTCAAAATCGTTTTATAAATATTTTATATTAATGATCCGATGGAAAAATGTCGAAGGAAAACATTCACTTTCACACTCGCGCGATGTGCAACACGAGATTTCATGAAAAATGAAATGGATTTTATCACTTTGGAATCGACACCAGGCAAGCAATTTTGGGGTTTACAAATATTACTCTTAAAATTATAGACTGTGCCTGAATTAAAGAATAGTTTCACTTTCAAACTGATAATAAATATTCCTATACATACATATATCAATAGGCAGTGAAATTCATTTTTCCGAATTCTCTTGCATCTGTATTTTCAAAATCCCTCTGTATAATAAGTGTGGTTGGCTATAAGTCTGTCTCCGTGAAAAAAACTTTTTTGTAACTAATAGCCACTCCCTGATCAACCTCAAACTTCTATGTTGTTGCACGTTGTTACTATACGTTGCAGGAGCGTCGCCGACGACTTCTTCCATTGAATACTAATCAACAGGTGCTCTTCGCATTCGCCTCATGTGCGCAACAGAAAAGATAACTAGCGCTGCTACTACAACCCGGCTACTGTTTAATAATATCGCCTAAATTACAAAGCACACTGATGCTGCTGTTGTTCGAAAATATATGCATCAGCTCACCATCGAAAGGTATTGCGTTTGTGCCCTCATCTCTCGATGATTTCAATTTTTTTTTCAAGTTAATGTCCCCCTTATGTATGGGCGTGCATGCACGGTTTGAATGAATGGATGTGAACATGGGCGACATTGCTTATTTGGCTGGCTTGGTGGCTGGTAATCGATCCACAATCAAGACTGATTGCTGTCATTAGGATGCATTCCAATCGTTCGAAAGCTACGGCGGACAGACGGCAGAATATTCGAATACATTATATGCGATGCGACGCGTACATTGTTTCTGTGTTGGGTAACAACATCTACATGTCTACATGGCATTAAGTTATTATAGTGATACCGATGCGTGTATGCCTCTGTGATTAGTTCTTGCTACTGGAAAATTTCGACTATGGCCAAAATATTTTGATTGTGTTTGATTATATCTTAACTTATAATGGGGAGTTAATTTAATGCTATTTAAAATATTTTTAATTTCGTTGTTTCCTATTAGCCCCATCCAACACTATTATCCAGATTTTACAAAATTCAAAACAATTACAAATTTATATCTTTAAATTTAATAAAGCTATAAAGTTATCGACTCGCAGATTGATTTATTTTTAATTGATTCAGAAGCTTGAAGCATCTAATGGTCCTAATACTTTTAACCAATTCCACTTATAAAACTGATCTATTTAAGTAATAAAGATTTTCTAGGGCGCCCAATTAAAATTTCCTTTACCTATATAATGTCCATACATTTATCTGTGCTGTCTTCTAAACGCCGGCGAAGAGCGTCACGGTGAAGCGCCTAGAAGATTTTAATTTCAAGCAAATTTTTCAAGGAGCTTTGCCGCGCCGCCCTTCGCCCTAGTGCGCAACGGCCTTTATGCTCATCAAAGTCGTGAATTTTGACTATTCTGTATAATACAATATCTAATGTCCCACGAATAGAAATATATATACAGAAACGATACAGGATAGAAACCACACGTTAACAACTTTAGTTGTTCGGTTTCTAAACTTACAACACTCTGTCGCCCGGTCTTCCTAGAAAATCGTTACGGATTAGTATTCTATATATGGGTGTACTTTTCCCGATAGAGACGTTTACGATGATTCTGTTTTTATGACTGAACTGTGCCGGAGTGAGTGGCGCACGAAGTTTGATTGAAGTTCTATGCATGCTCTAGTCCTAGTCTCACTAGTCCCGTCTCCACATTCATTACTAAGCATCAACTCCACGCATTATAAGAAAAGACAAATGTAGTTGTGCATTTATAGACACATACGGTATAGGCATAGAGAAAAAGCAGCGAGAAGGCAAAAAACATAAAAAAAATCATCCGTACCTCACTATAAGTAATTTATACCAATTCTTGGTAATATCGTTAATTTTTAGAGCCATTGTATCCAAATTTTATTGATTCTAAGTATTGAATGGATCGTGCGCACTTACCTTAGATTCATGACCATTTAAGAGCTTTGAGACTTATATACATGAACGTGCAATTACATAATGCAAAATGTCAGGTTAAACATGTTAATGTCATATTTAAAAGATTTACTGAATCAATAAAATATGATAAACGCGGATGTAATTGATTCCAAAAGATTTTAACAAAAAGGAAATAATTCAATAATTACAAATAATGTAGGAAATGACGGAAACGAATTAGAAATTTAAATGTTTGGATATAACAAATGATATTAATAGGTTTTGCAATTCGGTGCTCAGTAGTGTGTTCCATGGTTTTCGAGCACAAAAGGCGGAAACATGTCCAGTTTTGATCTTCAAGTGGAGGCGTCTTCGTTACCGGTTCATTTTGTTCATTTTTACTACATTTACTACATTTTTGAGTCGGGGGATCCGAATTCGTGGAGATATGTCACAATTTCGAATAGTAAAAAGTTGACCGACTCCGAAACCATAACTTTCCTATATACCTACTAAGGCTCTCAGATTTGGTGAAAGGAAAACCGGGACAAAATATGTAAATTTTTTTCATATTATTTATTTCGTAATTTATCAACGTATTATATTATTATTTGTTATTTTTATAAAATATTATAGAATTTTAATGATTCAAAATCACAAAAACAGAAATGACCTATTTTATAATTTAATAAAAAATACCTATATATACCTATGTTTTTACATATATTTATCATTTGATCTTGCCTGTGCAAGAAGGGTTTTGTTATTAATAACAAAATCGTGCATTTCTCCACAATCATAATTATAATTGATGAGACATTGTAACATGCTTTCCACTGTGTTAGTTGACAATGAACTTCTTTCGTCAGTCCATTGAATGCCCATCAAAGAAAAAGTTCTTTCAACATTTGCATTATGGCCCGGAATTGCAAATATATACTGACATATCTTGTCCTATGCGTGAAGCACAAAATGCGTGAATTACAAAATCATTGGTGAAATAGCAACTCAGCGGGTTCCGCTGCATTTGTTTTGTTTGAGTCTGTCCTGCGCTCGTTGCGTTTGACAATCAATTTTTTTTCTATGCACTTGATGAAACAAAATAGCGTCCCGAGACCGTTTCTCGGGACGCCGGAACAACAGGCGCAAAACCGGGACAATCCCGGTTTTACGGGATGTCTGAGAGCCCTACTATATACCATACCTTCGGTAGTATCGGATCGGAAAGTTTAATAAAAAGATAGACAAGCGTAAAGGTAAAACTTTCACTATACATACGACGCGTGTGAATTGAGGGTTAAAAAAATTATCCTTATTAAGCAAAACACAAGTCTGTCCGACCCTAGCGGCCTTAACGAGAAGTTAATGAAACGCGCGTATTCAAAATGAATTTGCGACTCCAGCGCCACCATCTTGTATGCATTTTCTCCAAATACTTTGTATGTGAGAGCATATACGTTAATACAAATAAATTTTTGTTTCTGAACTGGAGAGTCAATTTTCCATCCTACGCATTTCGCACTGTTTGCTTGTTTGTTCAATGCGTGGCTTTCATATAGCCAGTACTTCTGCATGTTCGTACGCAGCTAACCACTAACTGTTTTGATGAATGCTACATGTAAGTATATGTATAATACCGCATTCCGACCTCGAGTTCTTCCTGTTCATTATTATAATATTCATATAGAAATGTTGGATTGAACGTTTATATACTAATTTATAACACTAAGAGAAGATTCTAAAGAAAGCTAAGAACAGATAAAGACGTTGATTATTTTTATAAGAACTGCAAGAAAATTGCGTTTCTCGTTCAATCTTTTTGATACTTATCTAAGTAAAAGTTTACAAATCTAAGCATTTTGCCTGGATCTATAAGCACAAGCACTTTTAGTGATAATTTTATTTAGTTGTATGCGTCTATAACTGTATCACATAAAGTTCTAAGATAAGCTAATTATTTGAGCGGAGCTCTGAAGGACATAAATTCCGCCTTTTTATTGCCTGCTCCAAATACGTATGCTTTAATAAATGAACGCGTTTTCTTCTCTTTTCATTTTGAATATCGAACGAATATACATACACACATGGAGTTATTGCTGTATGTATAGTCACCTATAATAAAATTTCTTAATCCTCCATCCACCTGACTATAACAGTACTAAACCAATATAAGAACAAAATTGCAAAAATGCGTATATAAGAGAGATTAATATGTCTAGAGAGGCTATTACAAATAACCATTCATTTTTACATAGACACTAACGCACCATGCGGTGATTATTTGAATTAGCAAATTGCAACACCTATTTTGATTGTGGAGGATAACATTGGGCTGACGCAGTTGCGATCTGTAAGCCTTCTCGCGAAAGTGTCGAAGGACTAATGATTTGCTTGAACAGAGAAAGAGGATGCAGGCAAAATAACCATGTAAGTTTTTCGGTGATCAATATGGCGTCGACAAAACCTCAACTTTTACCCTCTCTATTATTAAACTAAATCGTTAGAAGTGGAATATTGAACTATATACGAGTAGTGACGACAAGTCACTGAAACACCGCAAAGTGTCAACTTTATGTCAATTATTCGTTCACATTTTCCACCAATCTAACCAATATTAAAATTCTTACTGCATTCTTACTGATGTTGCTTCTTAGTTTATTATAATTCATTCGCTACCTGCTATATTTTACAAGTTACTACGAGTCATTTAGATTCTTGGATTCTTTCTTATCTCATTATTTGCTTCAAATTGGAATTGTTGGTGAAGTGTAGTGATATAGTAATCATTTTCGAAGAATATCATCAACTAATTAAAGCACTGTGCATAACATGACTTCTGAGTATGAGTTTCTGACGTTTCTACAGACGACCTCTGTGTGGATTCACTAAACGACTAAACCAAACGTTGCTGTAGCTTCAGTATAGCATTGGCTATACTGAATTTTCCTTATGAGGTACAAACACTGCCCGACAGATCTAATTGTCTGACAACCTGGCCAATAAATAAGATGCGAGTGGGCGATCCGGAATTCGTGTAACATGTAATTACAATTAAGACTTGTCTTACGGTAGCTGTGCCACTACCAAATACCATGTCTGTCCCAGCTTCCAGCTTCTGATTGTGATTTCTAAAGATGTGTATCCTTTTTTGCCGAATGTACCTACTAAAATATTAAAATTCAATTCAATGATTATGGATTGTGAGGTAAGTATATAGAATTCAGTTTTAGACTGGTGTGTAGTTGCGATTTGTTTGTGTCCAACATGTATAGACTCTATTCGGGCACGATCTGCATATAAGTCATGTATGCTATACTCCGAATCTCTCATTGTCAGAGCAAATGTGATAGAAAGAGCATGCCTAATTCGGGTTTTCCCGGCAAATATCAAACATTGTTGCTGGATGTAATTGCTGCTTCTTATTAACTCTTCGAACTGGTGGTGGTGAAATACACGATGGTGCTACAGAGCCAATCGTTTTTGGAATTTTCACATCAAATTTGGTGCAAATTTAAGAATATAAAACCCTAGAAAGAGTCAGCAAATAAAGTATCAGTAAATTAAATAAACGCATATATAGCAAGAAAAAAACAACTCACAGTAAATAATAGTGTAAGACAAGTAGGACAAGTGATAGAGGGGCAGGTCCATAGCAACAATTTATTATACTATTACCTTGGCCATTATTATAATGCACTGAAGTTATTATTATCTATTCACATTTTTTTTTCGATTTATCAAATCGATATAATATAAGTAATCGATTTCCTATACGTTAACCTGTAGACCGCATTCCATTACTTATTAAAACGTAAGTGTATAGGTATACACAGAAGAGCTTAAGTTTACTATAATAAGCAACCACAAAACGAGCCAAGCAGCAAAGAGACGCACATAGCAGAAGAGAGACTAGCAGCACTCGAGCAATAAATATGTTAAAGTGGTGTCTTCAAAGTATGCTAGCTGCCGAAGAGGGCGGAGGAGGAAGAAGCGATCTAATTGATTAACGTAAACTAAACTCCCCCAGAGCGATTTTAATTACGCTCATCTTGGAATTTTTCACTCATTGAACGGGAGTCGTCTTCAAGTCGATCCAAGTCGATTGCTAATTAATATATTCCGTACTTTCTATTCTAGATATTTAAACGCGTACCGAGCAACCTGTACGCTAAACAAAGCAAATAAATCGAAATATATAGTACCAATAATGCATTTATAAGAATTCATTTGAACCTATTAACAACGCGACCGATCCAGCACCTCCCGCAGCGAATGAAAAATGTGCATGGTCCTTCGAGCCGGATATACATTTACGTTCAACGAGTTCTACAAAATCGCATTGTATATGGTCGGAAGATTGGCGGTGGGAATCCGTACCGATTTTTAAATATTATTTGCGCTTATCTACGAACTAGGAAACAGGAACAGTTTTAAAATATGCATGAATACATTGAACCAAACCTTGTATTTGTAAGGAGAAGCGCATATTATAGACATATATATTTTTTATACTGAAAACGGGTCGTCATAAAATAAATCCGTAACCAGTTTCAGATATGTTTCCTTATTACTTTAGTGAATGTGTTTAGCTGTTTAGTACCGCCGGAATTCACTCAATCGCACGATGCCAAAGGAATCATAAAAAATTTCGTTATTTCCTAAAAGGCTAATGTTTATTCTCCACAAAATATTGCCATTGTACACATACACAATTGATTGTTGACTGAAGACAGAAAATTCTGCAAAAAATTATGAAGATGAAATGCAAAGAAATCGAAAACGGATGAACATTTTGCGACATGTGAGAAACGAAAACTAGCGATTATATAGAGACGCGTGCCAGAAACAAATTAGTAGTCGACAGTTAAATTGTCTATGTCATTTAAATAACATTGATATACAGGCTGTTGAATAGTTAAGGAACAATCACAGATTGTACTTTTAAAAATTTTCTAGCTACCTATAATTAATTTGACATAAAGTTCTTCTCCTTCTTCTTCCTCTGCTTGGGTGGTATGACTTTTCCGATTCCAGGTGCAGGCTATACCACAATTAGAGACGATATATCGACGATTTTTTTTATCATCTGAAATGGTTTCATCTGGCCTACATTTTAATTCAAAATTACACAATAATTTAAACAATTAAAAATTCATTTTGACATTTTGACCGTCATTTGACTGTCATTGCATAAAATTTTCACATTTGTTATTTTAAGCATCCTCCGTTGATATAACTCGAAAGTATAGTATCTCGAAATATGTTTTTACTTGTTAGGTCCCTATAATGATCCGATGAACTATTCAGCACCCTGTATAGGTACTTACGATATATGTAGTTAATCGGACAGTAATAAGTAATAATAATAAGTTATGAATAAGCATGTAGAGATACGCCACTTATTTTAATTGCGTCGTTTAATTTTCACTCCTATTGCTCGCATTGTTGTTGTTTTCGAATGGTTGACGGATTTTGCTATTAGTTTGCGTTTTGCGTGTCTAGTAGATGTGTAGATGGCGGATGCCCTTTGGCTTGCGTTTTACCGACAAACTGACGCCGAGCAATCTATTTTCCGGGTTTTACATACTTTATGCATATAAAAAAAATTAAGAAAAATGTAGTTACCTATAATGATTTTGAAGAAACATACGTCTGTCTTCATAAAAAAGAAATATGTTGTGAGTACTTATTTTGAATGCGCAAATATGAAATATTCTTTAGTTAGTGGCATCAAACAGATTACGACGTTTTTCCAGATCACGTGTATACCATTAAAGGTTTCCGGTGGATCATGGGACGTAGCATGTACGTTTTTCGTTGCCTGTGCGTTTTCGCGTTTGCTATATTATGATGCTCATCGCGTACGGAGATCCACCGCATGCTTTGTAGGTACTTACAGCTATTAGTTGCTTTCGATTTGACAGTTTTAGCAGCTCCGGACTATAGCTTAGGCACAGGTACGCCGGATTTGATTAAAGCAATTCCGGAGGAATTGTGCTAAATGGTCCTAAAGTGATCCAAAATCAACGCAACTGTACCACAGAATATATATACTGACAGAAGTGACACTTCGCATCTTTCGACTGGTCTCGTTTGGTGACCTTCGGCGAGTCAGGTGTGTCAGCCATGTTGTGTGGAGATTGGTATTTGCCGGAAATTCGAATCTGCTATTTGCATTGTGAGGTCAATTCAAATTTCCCGCAAATTCCAACATGGCTGACACGCAATGCAAAAGACAAGAAGTGAACCTGTGACTGCACCTACCTAATTTTAGGAGCAGATGAAGAGCAGACGAAAAGTGAAAGTGCGCGCGCATCTTTAATGTAATTTTTAACGGTAAACAAGATCATTTATTCTCGGTATAAATCACCAAGATCAAACGGCGTTGACGCCCTTCGATTTGCAAAACATAGGCTCAGCTCCGAAACTGCTCCCTAGCTGCACCTACAGTGAACAGTTGAGGTGCTGTTAATGTTAATGTCTAATCGAAAGCAGCTAATTCCTTCATCTTGTTTGTAGTTGAGTTGACTTATTGTATGTATACTATATGAAATGAACTAGAGTGCACAGAAAACCTAAAAGGTGCAAGTGTATATCATCGGGTAGTAGCGGTCCCGGTCAGACTTAGAACAGTCCAAGTAACAGCTATCTGGCTACCGTGCAACCCGCCCACTTTTCTTCAATAAATGCGGTCGTACTCGATACTCGATTTGTTTTATTGTGAGTGCATCAATGCCTTTTATTTTTTTAATTCCACCACATACTTACATCACTTATAGACACACCATAAGAATATACTTGTGTGGTGGCATTTCGATTCTGATATCGATTGAAACAGAAGCTGAGTAGCGAGTAGCCTTTTTTCTCTTTCATGATTGAGTTTGTAGTTAAACTTGTTGTATTCATTCGTTGTAGTATATACTTTCGATTGCTTTTTCGAAGACCACAATTTATCAAGATGATATTGGTGTGGTCTCCATAGAGAAAAATTAAGTGGCCCACACGTAAATTACTTGCTTAGTTCAAAAAGATTCTAGAGGTACTCGCCCAACTGGCATACCTTCCAGGTAATTACCTATTAATCAATTCTCGATACAATGTTCGTATAAATTCTTTTATACCACAGCTATTAAACAATTTCTGTTATAGGTACATTGTTATTATAAACGAAAATGAGAGAGAACACGGCTAATTCAGTTTTTGCCGACAAATATCGAATCATTGTTGCCGGATGTAAATTGCTGCTTCTTACTAACTCTTCGAACTGATGAAATGCACGATAATTCCTTCCATCGCTTTTTTGTCTTATAAATTTAGAAATATTCATGCGTACATAATGCTATATAATTCATCAACATGTCTTCGGGCTATATTCTGGTAGTTGACAATGTCATGTGCAAAAATCGGACGGTGTTTCCAGTGACACTGGGACTAATTAAGGCCGTGGCTCAGCTTGCCGTCGGTTCTCGCGCACTTTTTACTAATTAACCGTAGCCGGTTATCTAAGCAGATATCGCTTCCCAGCCTGATATATGTGCACGCGTCCGGAGGCCTCATTAAGACGCTATGCCTAGACACGATCGGCTACCGCACTACTTACGACCGAGCATCGCCATCCTTCTGAGAGGTTCTTCTGCGAGCCTTCCAAGCAACAACCTGCAGCACGTTAAGTAAGCAGTTACGCAGAACGAATACGAATCTGCCTCTCGTTTGTTGTGTAATGTAACATAGACATAGTTGCCTCAATAAGATATTTTATATACATACAACGGTAGCATCGTACGGTGTCAACCAGCTTGATTAAGGCGTAGAGTAATGGCTGCCATTAACGGGGGTAGCTTTAGGTGTGCGATTGCCATCGCATTAACGATCTTATCATGAAGTCCAGGAGTGTCCAGCGCCACCGTGTATTCACGGTAATGACGATTCATTGCTTGAACACACAAGAGACAGAAAATGAGAGAATAACCGAAAGCTAAACAATCTGCGCTTTACTCCTTCATTGCTTACAGTTAAACTATACCTGCGTGTAGTTTTTGTAGTCTTTCTGATAAGTTACCTTTTCTTCTAGTAACGGAGGGATTTCATTAGAAATGTGGTAATTAGCTCAGTTCGGCACCTCTTAATTGACACGTCGGTGATTAGAGGGTGCTAAACCTATAGATACTACCTAAAAATCATCCGTTTCTAGTTGATTGAATGAATCAGGTCATATAAGGGAGGAAATAGTTTCAATATATTACGCATATCCTCCTACAACCTACAGTTTCTGGTATTTACGATCTGTGAGTATGTAATTAGCACCTATCTAAGTTCAAAGCTTCAGGTATAAAAGATATAGAACCGCTTTGAATGGCATCAACTAAAGAAATAAAGCTATTGGAAAAGACACGAAGTACTTTACTGTGCGGTGTGATGATGCACAGGTGCGCAAAGGTTTTTGTTTCGTGAACGACCCGACAGGAAGTACTTTACTCAATCGTCTTTAAGAACCATAATTATGGCATTTAGAAGTCATATATAGCAAAAAGGTATAATTAGCGCCAACATTTTATTCAGCGTCCACCTACTTTTTAAAGCACATTTTATTTTACATTTTGGTTTTTTTTCTGTTCTGCATTTTTTAATGTTAACTTGGAACGTTTAAAGTTACAACAGGAAAAATGGAATGCGCTTGAAGGTGTTATGTCTACAGGTACAGGTATAGACAATTGCCATTCAACTAAAAGTCAACGCAGTTGTTAAATTAACTTTTTAGCCCCTGCCATAACGAATGCTTACACGAGCGTGTAAAGTGCAAAAGGCTTTTCGTGAAAATTATAAAATTATAGTATTAACTCAGGTTAAAAAGGCCTAAGGAAAATTCTGTTCTCTCATTCACAAAAATGCTATATACAAAGTGATGTCGTTACAACTTATACCAAACATTGATGATACCAACTCAAGAGAATAACTCAAATATTTCTGAATCCATCAAGAAATACATTTAAGAAGGCTTAATCTCAAAGTGACTTTTTAATTTGTACTATTAATTATAATATTTTTAATTACCAAGATAATTATCTCTCTCGCTGGGGATCGAACCGGGACCTCTAGCAATTAGACCACGAGTGAGTAGTCAACATTATTTTGATCCTATCAATCTAAAAAAGTATTAATCAATTGCCAATGCAGCACACCTTATTTGTACTATCTTTGATTTCTGCTAACATTTTTGGTCCTTCGAACCTGACCTAAAAATGTTAGCACAAATCAAAGATATAGGAATGAAATGTAAATACAAACTGGACGAGCTGCTCTGCACCTCGTCTCACCGTCTTTATTGAATTGTCAATTCCTTACAAAATCAACAACAACTACTTGTCATTTCAGAGCCTACCTTAAGTCATATTCTGTGAAAAAATCTGTTATCCATAGATTTATTCTTGGTGTACGTGGTACATACGTATAATAACAGAAACTAAAGATATATGCTACAGGGAGTCTTGACTGGACTGCATGTATATACCTAGAGCGTATATATATATATATATACGCTCTATGTATATACATGCAGTCTAGACAAGACTCTCTGTAGCATATATCTTTAGTTTCTTTTATTATACGTATGTACCCCGTACACCAAGAATAAATCTATTTATAACAGATTTTT
>JARJEB010005742.1:0-23195 GCA_030264535.1 Liometoxenus newtonarum
AAATACTTGAACTATTTATGTTATATCCTATGTGAATATTATGTCAATCATAAACCGTCCTTTACACCCTCTTGAACATCTTATCTCTCCAAAATGAAAAGAAACGCACATTTTCAACAAACACATTCCTTCCTATAGCCACAAATTCAAAATAAAACTAAATAGAAAAAAATTACATGCAACTGACGCAGTCATAGGCGCCGACTACACGGGGGCAACGATGCTCGAGCACCTTGAATTTTGTAAGGTTTGAAATTTGGACAAAATTAATTATGAATGAATTTGTCAAAATACATTCCAAATTTTATAAATATATATTTTTTTTTTAGAAACCTATTGACATCCTATGGAAACAGTCCATGTTTTCCTTTGCGTGATTAAAAGAATTCAATTGTACGTAATTTGTGTTAATAATTCTTGTATATGAAGAATTTTTTTGTCATTCAGTATTTCGTGTTTTATTAGATAATTAAAACAGAACAGAAAAGTCATTTCTTTTTTTTCATTTTATTTATATTTCGGTCTTTCTCATTTCTGCCGAATTAAAATGTAATTCAGCGTGGTTTTTTGTTTTTTACGCTTGTCGTTGCTCCTAATTTTCAAGTTTGTCACTTAACTAAAAAGCGAAAGAAAAACGACTACTTAATACAAGAATCGTTTCACACGCAATTATTTACGTAAGTGCAAGCAGGGCCGGACTATCAAGGCACTTTAGGCACTGTGCCTATAGGGCCTACGAAAATTTGGAGGGCCTACGAAGACTTGAGTGAGCTTTTTTTTTTGGTCGCCAACAATAAAAATTTCAAAACTTTGAGATGTGAGAGCTTTTTTTTGGTCACCCAAAAAAAAATTTCAGAACTGGAGACTTGAGAACTTTTTTTTGGTCACCATAACAAAATAAAAATTTCAAAATTTCAGTTAAGTGCATAGGGCCTACGATAGGCATAATCCGGCCCTGAGTGCAAGTCAACTGGCATCTCTCTCTCTCTCTCTCTCTCACACACACACACACACACACAGTAAACTAAACAACTCCACCAATTTATTTAGTTGAAACAAAAAATGAACTTCAACTTCCAACTTGAAAATTAAAATTTGATATTTTCAAAGCAAAATTAATTTTAATTATTAAGTTTGTTTAATACTCAAAAATGTTAGTTTCGTCAATCAAGTTATTGAGTATTGTTTTGTTACATGTTACCAAATACCAAGCAACAACAAATGTTGTTTCAATAATCTGTCATTTCATGGTTAGAGAGATCTTTGGATTGATCATTAATAGTTAGTTTGTATCGAATGATTTCAAGTTTTAAGTTAATAATTCCACTTAGAATTTTACTTTTTGCCTTTTCTTTTTTGATATTGACTCTTTGCGTTATTAGTTTTTTTTTTTTTTTGTGTGTGTGTTGTTTGTTATTTCATTTTTATATGGTAATATTCTTTAACATCACGTCGCCGTATGGACGAGAGTAAGTAAGTGTATATAGCCTATAGTTATGATGATTAGTACAGTTTCTTCAAGTTTTAAGTAAGATTTTCTACATATAGAGGCAAAAGCACACTTGAATCAACAACGTAACGCGCGCGAGGTCCCGTCGATTTCGAAAAATGTTAAATAAAATACACTTAATGTTATAGCAGTCGAGTTTTTGAGAATGCTGGAATATTAGTTGAATTCGTTGTGTAAACATTGAATCAGCTAACTTTTGAAACGTTTTGTTGATAAATGTAATTATTGAAGAAAGACGAGTGAGTGAGTGCCTGCCTGCCTGCCTCTCAACTCAAAACTTTGACGGGGAAAAAAGTATTACAAGAGTACAACAATCTACTTCAGTTTATTACTTTACGATATTTTTCGATTTCTATTTTTCAAATGTTTTTTGGTCAGCCCGCATATGAACCGGACGAATTAGAAAAAAGAAATGTTGATTTTTCGTTTATCGATTTTCAGTTTCACTATATATAGACAAAAAAAATTAAACATAAAACTTGTTTATTGCGCTTGCTCTTGAAATATGCAAGCAAGCCAAGCAGAGGCGGATTTAAGCATGGTCTGCAGCTTAGGGCCCCGTTCAATCAAAGCGCGCTTTAACTCTCCGCTAGATATTTGTAATGGTCGGTACTTGATAATTTTAATTTCAAGATGCGAAACAGCAAACAAGGCCCCCATCCGCTGTCGCGTTCCTGAAACTCTTCACTTTCTCATACTTAATTCTTTAAGACTGTTCACCGTCGGCAGGTCCACTCATAATTTTGACTTTGGTGCAATTATACCGCGAAAAGTTCAAAATTGAGTTTAACGCTGATGTTCAAATCATCCAAGTATCCGCATACTTTGAATAATTGAGTACGGCCCCAAACAGTGTTAGCCCAGGGGCCGCTAAAGCTAGCGGTCCGCCCCTGAAACGAAGTTTATATACCAAGAAAATCATATATTAGTCGGCGTCCTTATTTCAATATTCCGTCGACTTTTATTATACATTTTCTATTCATTTGCTGAGCGCGCATTCATTGTCTTTTGATTTTTATTTTTTTTCTTCAGTTTTCTTGAATAGTTTTATGCGTTTTACAAGAGCATATTGGAACATTTGCATTTATCTAACCCGCTTGTAAGTGTGTCTGTGTTTTGCACATTGCCATCATGGCAAACGTTTAGTCATTTCATTTGTTACGTTGCGCTTTTGTTTCGTTGTTGTGTATGTGTGTGTGTGTGTGTGTGTTTTTTTGTGTGTATGTGGACATGTAGGCAATTTAAATCGTTTAGGAATTTCATTTCGCAAGCGATGGCGGTTTAATTTATTATTATCGTTCGTACGGTCGTTGTGTGTTGTATGTTGCGCGTTCATTTATTCTCCTGGTGCTTCTTTTTTTTGTTCTTGTTGTTTTTCTTTCACTTATATACCTATATATTCATGTTTGATTTATTTTTTACATGCGCGCCCAGCACATGGCATTGTTATGAGTACCAAGGAAAGCCGCAAAATGCGCGAAACGAAACGAAACGAAACGAAAAGAACAGACAAGGTAGTGATGGGCGCGCGATGGATGCATTTAAAGAGATGAAGAAAGGATCAACGCAGCACGCGAGACCAAAACGCACGAACGACGCACACGCTTCATAAAACTGACGCGTGGCTATTAGTGTTTTCGTGTTACCTTACCATGACCACCACATCATTATTAGATTTGCGGCATTTTTTTTTTACAACAAATTTGTGAAGAAATTCCAATAAAAGTTTTACTACTTACCGGAAGTGTATGTAGCAATAGGTAACTGCCGCGTAATACTCTCGGCAACTTCCGACGTCAGTCCATAAATGCCCAACAATTCGCGCATGGTATTCACAGCGTACTCCCGCATATCCATTGCTGGCGGCGGCCCTCCGCTGCCGGCAGCAGCATTGAGGAGCGCGTGCTGCGCGTGATAGGAAGCCGCCGCCGCTACTGCCGCCAGTTGTTGAAAGTCCGGCGTCGTCGATGACTTGGACAAATTATGTATGGAGAAACTATTTGGTATCGTTTTATTTTCCGAATCCGAACCATCACCATCACCGTCCCCATCATCCGAATCACTTGTCGTTTGAGATTCCGAATCGTTTTTCCTCAAATCCATCGGATTCGGATAGTGATGACTCACTTGATGTGGTTGATGTTCGATTTGTCTATCGACGACCAATTTGCGCGCCATCGTTTTCCGACGATTTTTGTTGTTGTTATTATTTGCGACGCGCTCGTCCGGTGACATTTCCGGTTCGCCATCCTCGCCATCCGAAAACGTGACGTTCGTGCAACGCGGCTCGAAATTTTTCCGTTTGTTACGTTTTGGCGTCTTTTTCGCGATGTGTTGATGGGTGGAATCTGTTGAGCTGATATGTTGATAACAAGTGGACGAGTCCGGTTCGGAATCACTTGATTGCTGATTGATGCCGTCGTAATGTTGATCGTAATCAGACTCTGCTGCAGCGGCGGCCATTTTGACCGCTTGATCTAAAACAAGAATTATTAAACAAAAATAAGAAGAAGTACGTACAACGTATAAATAAAAATTATAAAAGATTTTTTTTGGTTGTCATGGTTACTCCAAAATGTTTTTCGGACTGCAGGTACCTATATACCGTAAAACGCCTAATTTTCGAACTCGAATTGCAAAGGAGCCTTTTTCATTAAAAATTAGATGTTTCTATTTTATTTTCTTAAAAATATAAACAAAACTCATGATAATTTGCAACAACAATATTCGGCTTATAGTCAAACTGTCAAACAATGAAAAAAAAAAAACGTATTTTATTCTTGCTCTGATGGCTCAGACAAAAATTTCTCAAACAACTCAGCGTACGAATCATTTATGATACGAAACGAGAATCTTTCCGGTTCTTCAACATTGCCCGTTGCTATGGCAACCTTCAATAGCTCTAATCGTTTCAACATCCGATTCGTCACAATAATGCGTCGACCACACCGTATAAACTTATTGAGGATCATGTGGCGATGAATCCATGCGTCTGTAACTTTATAACACGAACCAGCATCCTCCTGATGCTCCTGGTCATAATCAGACATTCGGACATCGCCTTCGCTCCCTTTGCTATCGTCTTCTTCCAACGTGTCCGTCGAATCAGTAGCGGGAAGTTTCTTCACGGGGCGCATCGTTCGCTGTCGCATTTTGGTGTTTGGCACGTATGGCGGCGCAAGCTTGCACGTTTCGTCTTCGGGCAGGAAGTCGTAGCTCATTTCCTTATCAGTCTCAATGTCCAATTTGATAACGTTCGAAATGAGCACCTTTTCGTTCGCCTTTCGATATACTTCGCAGGCTTTCAGAAATTGGCCGCGTTTCTTTTCGTACTCACGACGCTCTTCGTCGCGAAAAGATCCCGAGGGCTGAAGGAGTTCGCGATCGGAACGTGCCGGCGCCGCTTTCATAAGAATGCCACGATTCACTTCGTGCTGATTGAGCGGTCGCAAAGTTTTGGTTCTTGCTTTAGTTGAAGATGCCATAGTATTCATTCACTTATTATAACAGAAGAAGTAAAAAGTTGACACTTGTTGGCTGGCGAATTTCTTTCCCGTTTCGTACGCCTCGTTGTGTATTACAAATTCGAAATAACTTTATTACAGAAACGCGTCGAAATTACAAGGAGAAATAAATGAAGTCAAAAATGAAACATGAAACGCGCGCGATGTATTTCTTTAATCATAGATATAAGAAGAGGAAAGATTAGCTCAAAATGTGAAAAATAACATGACATGGAATCACCTCAATGGTATGTTTGATTGAATCAATCAAATGTGACACGTGTGTCAATTTCTTTTTGAAGTTTTTGACGTTGTGGTATGTTTAGATACTACAAACAAAAACTAAGAAAGTCCTCCAACGACCAATCGGTTTGGGTGGCTTGGCACCCAAACCGAATGGTCAGCAAGAGGGTAGTGTAAAAACACAAAACGTACTTTGGTTTTAGCGTACTTGGCTTTTTGACGAGGTTTGTCATAAGACGTGCTTGGCATTTTCAAGAATTTTTCCCTAAAATTAAGGCAACCAACATAGCAGGACTACCCTAAACTTGATATATTCCTTGACTTTTTTTATTAATAAAAACGAAATTAGTGTTTCAATTTAATTTTCAAACTTTTAGTTCATTAGGATTTCATCTCTATAAATTAATAGGTATTAGAATTAATAATATATTTGTAGGTTAGTTATAAGGTCAGAGTGGCAAGTAAAGCATGGTTTATGATTGACATAACATAGGCATAGAACATAACCTGGAAAGTAGAAACATATACAAAATGTCACAATGACACGTAAAATAACATAACCGTGGTATAGCATTTTGCATGTTTCTACTTTGGTGGTTATGTTCTATGTCTATGTCATGTCTATGTTATGTCAATCATGAACCAGGCCCAACTTGACAAACAAAGTCATAATGACACGTAAAATAACATAACCGTGGTATAGCATTTTGCATGTTTCTACTTCGCCGGTTATGTTCTATGTCTATGTCATTTCTATGTTATGTCAATCATAAACCAGGCCTAACTTGACAAACAAACAGAATTATTTGAAAACGACGACACAAGCCGGAACAAACGTTTTCCATCCCATGGCTAGCTTTGACTAAGATAATTTTTGATGACCCGGTATATAAAAAAATAAATGTCCGGACAATAATTATTTCCAACAAAAAACTTACTTTTAAGTAAAAATACAACGCTGTATTTTTACTTAAAAGGGCAAAGGGCAACGCTGCCCTTTGTCTCTGGAACTCTGGAGGACAAATTTAATAAAATACTTGAATAAAATAATTAGAATTAATCTCGGGACTCACCTTGATTTAGCCCATAGGAGTTCGGCGATAAGAGTCCGGTTGTGACGGTTGCCATTACATCCAACATTCAATCATTCCTGAAACAAAAACCAATACAAACGATAAATAATATAACAAAATGGCTTCTTATTAAGTTAACACATGTTGAAATAATAAAATATGCAAATCTCATGCATTCTATATCTAAAGTTACATGATTTATGACCTTGAAACTAAAGCTTGCTGTGCACTGTGTGTGTGTACCTAAACGTAAACTCTCCTTCCATTGATGCTTTTGCTTGCGTCAAGCAAATAAAAGTAGTTACATGTACAGACTGGGCATATATAACATAAAATGATATAGAGAATAAGGGATGGCTGATTATTCATAAAAGCGCACAAAACTAAAAGTGAAAGAGTTTGATGGCGCGGCGGGCTCTGGCAATAGTTAATGGGTAATTGTACGAAGCGATGACGTATCCTCTCTCCTATCCTCCAGCCAGATTCAAATATAAGTGTATTGGGAATGAGAAATGAGTAATAATAAAAATGGCCCCGTGTATATTCAAACAAAAGAATTTAGTTTTATTTTATTTTTTTGTGGAGAGAGTGCTGGCTGATATGGGTTGAGAAATAAGATGCTTACGAAGGGGTGGGGTGGCTTCATAATGCTGATGATGATGGTGGAATAGTGGAAATTTGCATATTACACCGCCATATGCATAAAATAGTGAGGGTTGTGCACGTAAAACGTAAAAAGGGGTTTAGAAATGAAAAACTAATTTGCATATTGATGCAAAGCCAGGCCAGCGTAAAGCCTGCAATGAGAGAATGAAGGAATAAAAATTGACATATATCGTTCATCCTTATCTTTCTTGAATTGATGCTTTTTAAGTTTTTGATTTTCAACAAACGAACGAACGAACGAACGAATGAAAGTGTTTTTTTTTCTTCGTCATTTTCGTTTGCGCGCCAGCTGAATCGAGCCCCACCACTTAAACAGAAATGAAACAAAATTCGTCATCGTTTTATTATTCCTATTTCTTTTCAATTCCATTTTTTTTTTTAGTCTTGTGATTATGATTAAAGATTAAACAACTGATGAGAATATCAAATATGTATATCTACGAGCAAACTTCCCCTTTAAGTTTTCACACCCCTTTGTTCACAGTATATGACACTGAACGTTTATATTCATAACGCAACACTTGAGTTCATCTCTTGTTGTTTCACGTTTGATTGTTTGTTAACGCAACGTGTTGTGAAATACACTATTTTATTTAAATTTAATTTCCTATATAAAAAAATTGTATATTTTTGTGGCGTAATAAATAATTTTAGATTCTGTGTTGGCATTTAAAAAACAAGAAATTAATCAAAATCAAATTTAAAAATCACGAAAAAAAAGTAGTTCATTTAAGTTATGATGGATTCTTAAACTTTTTGTATAATCCTTTTTTTTTCTTTCTTTTTGGTCGAGAATATAAGTTGTAATCAATATTATATTATAAATGCCACACATTTTCGAAAAGAGCAAGGCAAAGCAGAAGGAAAAAGAGAGAGAGAGAGAAAGAAAGCAAGTTGTGCGTTGTGCGTTTGTTTCTGCGTTCGTTGATCTCCATAACTCTGGCATAAGTGTGGAATATTAATCATTTTTCGTCTATAACTTCTAATATAACTTGTACACATTCTCATTATAATCAAAAATTCGAAAAGTTATTATGAAATCTTAAAGTTAACCAAGAAAAAACAAGAAATGAAATATTTCAGAGTTAGGTATATAAAAGAAGATAGAAAGAAATAGAATTGATGAATTGTAATGATGAATATAACACAAAACTAGTTCAACTCATCTCTCATCTCCAATTTCGACCCAAACTTTTTGGTATTCGTATGTAAAAGTAACGATTCTGACGACGAAAACTAGTTTATTATTATTATTGCCTTCACCCGTTGGGCATCTTCATCTATTCATCATATAAATCTATCAACTACCTATAACTACTACTTCCGTCTCTTTCCTTTGCATTTCAAAAGGACAACAAAGTAAGATAAAACGAAACTATTTTAATTTTTAAATAAAATTATTATTAATGTGTGTGTGTGTGTGTGTGTGTGTGTGTGTGTGTGTGTGTGTGTGTGTGTGTACCGTTGCGCGATTAATTTTCTCTTAATAACAGGAATAAAAATCAAAAATCGATAATTTTCAAGGTACCTATTCACTATTTGCACAATTAAGATGCTTTCTTAGGTTTGCCATTATTTATATTGATCGATTTTATATACCTACGAATTGTGTTTTAATGGATCGAATAACACATTCAAAATCTATCTTGTAAATTTTAACCGAGAAACTATAAAAAAGTAAACAATAAAAAAAAACGAAAATATTTTAATATGGAAACTCGTAATTTCGAAACTTCTTTTTCGTTGAATAAAAATTTTCTGGACATGATTTTTTTATTAAATGCGAATTTAACGCACCGATTTATTTTATACGTAAATTAAATAAATAATAATTTGAAAATGAAGAATAATATTTGACATACCCAGTATACCGAATTTTTAAAACACCCTGTATAAGTATAGTAGATACATATTTCGCATAGCAATGCTAATCTAATCTTCATATGATTCAAACGTTATATTTGTCGATATTGCGTATAAGTATTTAGAATTAAGTTAGGGAGTCGCCATGGTTACGGGTATATTCAATTCTAATTGCGTTTTGTGATTGTTACTAATACGAAAGTTTACGAATTAATATCTCACAAACGATACATCCGACGAAAAAATGTTGTAGGAATTGAAATGTAGAGAATTGAAAGCTCTACAAGAATATATTTTTGTTTTTGCCTAGATGTAATATTTAGCCATTTTGACAGAAACTCAACTTCGATATTTTGACAGGAAAGTAAAAAAAAAGTAATGTGGGTACAAATTTGTAGCCACCCTGTAAATATATTTGAAGATTAGTCAATAGAAATCGAAAAATATTAATATCAAAATGCTAGATAGATGCCGATGTCGATGCGATGCATCAATAAATTTGAATTTCGTATGTTGACTGCAACTGAATTATAAAAAAGTAAACAATAAAAAAAAAGAAAATATTTTAATGGAAACTCGGAATTTCGAAACTTCTTTTTCGTGGTTTTTCTTTGAATAAAAATATACTTATTACTTTTTGGTACTGGACATGATTTTTTTATCGAATTTAAATAAATGCGCCATATTATTAACAAAATACAATAAAGCATTTATAAATGTATAAATTCATTCATTATTCATTTGCGTCCTTTGTTTTTATTTTTATTAAGAAATGTGCAAAGCAAGCAAGCACGAGCACCAGAGCGCGCAATGCAGCAAAGCCGCTTGCTAGCAAACTCTCCAACTTATAAGAAGAAACCAAAGAAATAATAAAATAAAATCAAAAATATGCACAAAACGAGAAAAACCAAACCGCCTTAGCTCTTGGTACTGGTGCTTAGTGGTTGCTGGACAAGGATAAATTCAAAAGAATAATGAAAATGAAAATAACGAGTTCTCTCCGTGTAGGTACATCATACCAACATGCGTATGTGTATTATTAGGTATTTGTAGATATGTATGTAGTTGTTTTATTTGTAGTTGTAGTCGTCGTCTGTTTCGTTCCATTAAAGTCAAGGAAACAATTGAATATTATTTATACATGAAATATGCGCGATGCATAAATATGGCCGACCCATTATTATTATTATTATTGTATCGACTTCATATTCAAACTTCTATAGTACAAATGCAAGTATTTTTTTTATATTCTGTTTTCTAGTGTGCATGAATATTGCATACTTATATGAAAATGAAATAGCTGAAAACATGCTAGAAAACCGCAAGATTTGCATTCGTCTGCGCAAATTTGTTTTATTAAATTTATACATTTAAATTTTAAACAATTTTATATCTACTATAAAAGAAATATGTGTAAGTAGGCGTTTTGTAATATGTACAAAGTTGACGAATGTCGAATGTGACATGACCTACTTAATAATTTCAAATAAAAATTCAAAGAACACAAAACGTTTCAATTTCTTTAACAGCGTTGAAAAAATCATCCTCCAAAATATTAGTCGATTTTGTTGACGCGTAAAGTTAACAAAATTTTTATTCATTGTTCCAATAAATAAACAATAAACAGCTATATAAAAAAATTGCCCATGCATTTTTACGTAGACACTAACGCACCATACGGATATCTGATGAATTAACATTGCGGCCATATTGCTCACTTTCTTTTCAATAGTAATCATAGAGGCATAATATTCTTAGAGGGAAGGTATTGATACAAATGTGATGCCCTGGTCCGCATTGCACACTAAAATGCAGATTATACCCAAAGTACACGCGCAGACTATAGTAATGCGAGACTGGTCTTTTCAAAGAATAAAAAACGTTCCAATTTCTTTAACATCGTTGAAAAATCATCCTTAGTCGAAATTTTTGACGCGTCCCAATAAACAAACAATAAACAGCTATACAAAAATACCCATGCATTTTTACGTAGACACTAACGCACCATACGGATATCTGATGAATTAACATTGCGGCCATATTGCTCACTTTCTTTTCAATCGTAATCATAGAGGTATACTATTTTTAGAGGGTCCGCCTTACTCACTAAAATGTAGATTGCCCAAAGTACACGCGCAGACTAGTGACGCGAGACTGGTCGTTTCAAGGAATAAAAAATGTTCCGATTTTTTTAACATCGTTGAAAAAGTCATCCTGAAAATATTAGCAGATACTTACACTTTATCCTGACGATTTTTTGACACGTAAAGTTAACAAAATTCATATTCATTGTCCCAATAAATAAACAATAAACCGCTATAAAAAAACCGATTTAATCGTGTTTATTTCATTATTTCGCCTTTAAAATGTCGTAATTTATGAAAACGACTTTGTGAACTAGTCTATACCTATGCAATTGCAATAGCATCTAGTGACTAGGTTTATAGATGCTTTCGAGTTTACGTGTCCGCTCGTGCCCAGTCCCAGTGTGCCCACTCGTTGGTTGAAAAAAAAAACAAAATAACAAGAAAACAAGCGCGATAAACGCACAAAATTTACTACCGGCCTCAACTACTGTCTCTATGTACATATAATATAATATAACAAATAGAGTTGTTGCGCTATTTACCTACAACAAATATATAGAAATTATGATAGTTTCCTTGTATCCTAACCTTTCTCGCCTTCAGTATAGGTGGCATTGGTCGGAAAGTAAGTTTCCGACCATATACAGTATGATTTCTTGGAAATTTAGTGATACGAAAACGTAATCAATCTCATTTCCACTTGACGACTTCTACGAAATCATACTGTATATGTTTGACAAGTTGTGCGCTGCGAACTTAAGGCACCGATTTATTTTGTACGTAAATTAAATAAAGAATAATTTGAAAATGAAGAATAATATTTGACACATCCAGTATACCGCATATTTAAAACACCCTGTATAAGTATAGTACATATTTCGAATATGCTAATCTAATCTTCATATGCTTCATACGTTATATTTGTTGATTTTGAGTATTTACAATGTTAGGGAGTCGCCATGGTAACCACGGGTTTCTACTAATTGCGTTTTGTGATTGTTACTGATACGAAAGTTTATGAATTAATATCTCACAAACTATACATCCGACGAAAAAATGTTATAGGTATTGAAATGTAGAGAATTGAAAGCTCTACAAGAATATATTTTTTGTTTTTGCCTAGATGTAATATTTAGCCATTTTGACACAAACTCGACCTCGATATTTTGACAGGAAAGTAAAAAAAGAAATGCGGATAGAAATTTGTAGCCAGCCTGTAAATATAGTTGTAGATTAGGTCAATAGAAATCGAAAATATTAATATCAAAATGTCGGATGCCGATGCCGATGCCGATGCGACAACACTGTATCAATAAATTTGAATTTCGTATGTGACGTTGACTGCAATTGGATTATACCTACATGGTACTTTCCTACTTGCTTACCCACAGAGTTCTAATGTAACTAAAATTACCCATGCATTGTTATACATAGACACTAACGCACCATACGGATATCTGATGAATTAACATTGCGGCCATATTGCTCATTTTCTTTTCTATAGTAGTTAATCATAGAGGTATAATACTCCTAGAGGGAAGATATTGATACAAATGTGATGTCACTGGTCCGTCTTACACACTAAAAATGTAGACTACCCAAAGTACACGCGCAGACAAGTAACGCTCTATAAACTTTGCTGTATTCAGGTTGGACGCGTAGGCGCTTATAAGCGCATGAAACATGTTCGCTTTGGCAATAGAGGACAACAGTTAAGTGCGAGCGCGTAAGAAGTCTGAGCGTCCAGACCGGATACAGCCTAATAGGTATATCTCTATGATATAGTAATGCAAATCTAATATGTATACCGAAAATGTGTAAGAGGGCGCTGGCATCAGAAACATATACGAAACACATGAATTTCGGTGATCAATATGGCGTCGCCAAAATTTCAACTTTTAACATTAGTAGCCATTTATTCACCGTTCGGACTAACAATATGAAATAAATCATTAATCAAAAATTTTCGTTAGAGTCGTGAAAGGAACTCATCTTGTGATTATAATATGTATTGCAATTTATTATTGACCTGATCTGATCTACAAATTTATCTGTAGATTTTCCGCCAATTTATATCCACCCTATATACATTATTAAATTCGACAATATGAAAGAAAAAGTGCACTTATTCTGCTGGAACTGGAAGCGTTTATATTTTTTCACCTCGTTTCGTTTTCATCCTCATCAGTCAGTACATCCACCTATCTATAGAATACAGCGTGTAAATGCAACAAGTAGTCGTCAATTGTTTTTTGCACATTCCGTTCATACCAACGTTCAACACAAGTATACGTATTACTTTACTTACTTAAACATACCGTGCGATTATTTTATCGTGGAACATAGCATGTACTATATGCCTATGTACCACGGTGGGTTTGATTGCTAGCGACACACTGACGGACTGGGAGTGGGGATGTGGGCAGTGGCGATGCACGATCAAAGTAATTTGTATGAACATGCCGCAAGTGTCAGTTGTCAATTTTATTTCTTGTCATAATTCGAATTAATGATTCACAAATTGTTCATCAGTCATGTACACAACGGAAGAAAATGTAGAAATAATAAAAATGTATACGCACGAAATAATAATCTGCGGACTGTTCGCGATTTATTTTCCAACTGCCATCAGTACAATACATTGTCATTCCCACTCTATACCCGTCTGTCGGTGTGCTTTAGCAATGCCAGTTTTCCACACTGCCATGAGATTGACTCGTTTATTTTACCGTGGCACATAGGCGCATAGTACATGCTATGTTCCACGATAAAATAATCGCTCGGTATACACACGTATATTTACGAATAGAAGCATCAGAAGTAAATTTGAAATTGCGAAATGTAAAACGATAAACGCGTTTATTACATTTTACATATATATTTACAACTACATCTGCACATGACACTGCTACTTGATGACCGACCATGCAGTGCGTCAAAAAAGTATTTTACGCCCTCTGATTTTTTTTTTTTGCTTCCACCTCCGCATGCCTCAAATTGAAATGGAAACGTAATAACAATAATTTTTAATGCATTTCGTCTTTGTGCCATTTTTTCTCCCCTAACTCCCTTTACTTTAATTCTTTGCTTATTTATTTATTGCTCCACTATTATTATTATTATTATTATTGAGATTATTATTTATTTCTCATTTATGTGTTGTCATGGAAGACCGAGTGGAAGACTTAGTTATTTTTTTTTTCGTTTTTATTGGAAAAGCTCTAAACTTTTAATATCGCTCGTAAATAATAAATTTTTATGTCACGGCATAACTCAAACTCAATAAAATGTCCTACAAGAGCATAGTCAAGCTAAGTACTCATGCAATTCACCAGATATGTTTTATTATCTTAACATTTTTTATTTGTTAAAATTTTTAGAAACAAAGAAATTAATTTTTAAATATCCCGCTGTATTATAGCGTTGCTATGGTTTTTAAAAATAAATAAATATTTTTATGCTTGAATGGCTTTGAGCATTCGGTGTATGAACTGCGTTAACAAAAAACGTTTGAACCGTCGCGGGTTCGATCCCCAGCCAAGTTTTTTTTTTTAAATATATATTTTTTTCTCTTTGGAGAAATAATAAGAAAACGAAAATTATTAAGAATATAAAATCCATGGATTGAAGTTGGAATATTCATTATTCATTATTAATACATTTCATTTCAATATAAGAAAAAGATAGAGATAGCTCAAGTTGTGTCGTTTGTATATTATTGAGAGGAGTAAAAAAGGAGACACATAATTAAAACCCTTTTCATTTCCATTCTTCGTCTTTCTTTCCATATCCTTTTACTGCGCGAAGCAGCAGCATATTTCAAATCATCTTCAGCATGGGCATGGGCTTGGGCTTGGGCTTGGACTTGGGCTGTTTGATGTTTTTGAATGTTGGTCTGTGGTCTGAATGCATTACATTTCGTTTTTTGTGATTGATGATCGGATATATCTTAACATACTTGCCGTTTCTCGCTCTATCTCCAATCAATGCATATACGCGTCTTTATCTATTGTATTAATATTTCAATATTTCAAAAGCTGCGATGCGATGCACCCAAAACGAAACAAGTAAAGAAAGAGGAGAGAGAAGAGAGAAAAAAAAAACAACACTAGAAGCAGCACAATATTAATGCATATGAGCACGTAAATGGATAAAATACCAAAAAGAAAAAAGAAAGAAAAAAACAATAAAAAAAAGGGAGAATGAGAAGAGAGAAGAGATATGGAAGTTGTAAAAGAAGTGGATGGAACCCTATGGCCTGATTAATGATGCACCAAACGAACAAACATCACAGAACAACAAACGAAGAGTAAGAAAAAATCGAATAAAATTAAAAAGACAAAAGACGAAAAATGACTTAAATGGCTTTTAAAAATTAAAACTTTTTACATCCAAGATTAAAATATTTACTTAGATAATAAATAAGTAGTACCTAAATGAATTCGAATTGAAACGATCCTTCGATTTGAAATGGTAAAATTTCAAATTGCATCCAAAAATACCAACAAAACTTCTTCTGATACTTAGGTAATTAAAAACCATACCAAGCAATATTTAAGTACTTTGAGAGAGCACTCGGTATATGGTTAAATAAAATTGTGAAATACGTTTAACCGTAAAAAAAAGAAGTAAACAAAAGGAAAAGAATGCAAAGAGCCCAGATAAAAGGGATCAGTTCTTGTTGTTCGTCCTTTCGTTGCAATGTGGATAATTAAAAAATGCAAAACGTAACGAACCGAACCATTAACTAACTAACAAAGCAACGACGGACGGGACGAAGAACGAAAGTAAAAAAAAATGAAGTAAAAACCATTGCAAACTGAATGAGAGGGAAAAAGAAAAAGAAATGTTAAAAGACTTAACACCCACGCATTTAAAACTTAAAATGCCCATGAAAATGCAATTTTAATTTTTAAGAAGTAAAAAAAACGCAAAAATAAAAATCTAAATCAAAAAAATACGGCCGCATATAGGTAAATGTAAAAGCAGGGTCAAAAAGATAAACGAAACAAAAAAACGTGTTGACTATATGTGATAACGATACGCGGGAAATTCAAATATTTACCGCGATAATAAGTAAAAAGTTGCGGCTTATTGCGCATTAATTTGCTGCTTTCCGCGGGTTTATAACTAGAGCTTTTGTATACCTTCCTATTATTTTTATATTTGTTGCTTCTATATGTGAAAATCTGACAACAAAGCGCGGCGACAAAAGAAAAACGAAAAAACCAAACGGACTAAAGCAAACCGCGCATGAGAATAAAAATGTAAATAGTTGTAAACGACGTTCGTTGTTTGCACGTAATGTGAAAATGAAAATATAATAGTCGCCGCGACGCGACGCGACGCGACGCGATGATGCTCTTTTATGTTTTCATTTTCATAAATTATTTTATATTTCGTTTTCATTGTCGATTGTCACACCACAGCAAACAATTTCGTTTCGTTTACAACTTACTTACTTGCTTGCTTACTGCCACATATTTGTATAAAGATGTAAACTTACGCACTTACCGAGTGAGGTAGAGTAAGTAGACAAAAAGACAAATAAAGGTAAAACAAATTGTCACCCAAACACCGTACCGAAATTAGAATTTTAACTACCGCAAAATTATATCTAACAATAAAAGCAAACAAGAACAAAAATGTTAGGTATATAAGTAAATTAAAGAAAATTTAAACAAAAACTTCATTTTGCAATCAATAAAATTTTGCTATAACAAACAAATTTAAAAATTTGTTATACAATACAAATTAATTAAAATTAAAACAATTGATTTCCATTTATATAAATATTGATCAATCAACACAAAAAGTGTATTCCGAGCACGACGCGTCATGAACAGTGAGTGACATACTTTTGATGTGTAATAAAATTCTTGCAATAACTATAACTATATGTATACTTACAAAATTTCTCATTAATTTATTCGTTAATAATGATTCAATTGTTATTGAACTATTTATTATAGGGAAACTCTGGTAGCGTTAGATAATTTTGCTAACATTTGGAAACCGAAAAATAAATTTAAAAAATCGTAAGCTATCAGCGAAATTGTTCGGTGTTTTTTTTTTTTTAATTTTTGCGAAACATTATAAATGTATTAAATATTAATTGACTTTAATAATTAATTGATGTCATGTTACAATTAAATGCGCGTCGTCAGCAAATCGTAATTTATTAAATTTAATTAAATAATACGAATTTATTGATGTTTCGTAATTAATTCTTTTTTTTTTTGCTTCATTTGTTATTAAATTTTGCAATTATATATTTTTATTTTCATTGCTTACTATATATTGAATTTTATTCGTAAATTAAAAAATTAAACTAAACGGAAAGTTATTATTAAAAATTGTCATTAAAATTTCCCGTAGTTTCCATGAACATAATTAATTTTTATAAGATTTTAATTAAAATATTAAAAATACAAAAACCCACACAAAATATTTACTTATAGGTATATATCCTTTGTTATTCCAAATTTATTAAGTACTTAATTTTAAATTAATCTTTGAATTTTTGATAAATTATTAAATTTTCCTTTGATATTTTAAATTTTCACGCATGAATTTGTTGCAGGTAGGTGTATATGTTGATTTTGTACCTTATTAAAATCCAATTAAGAAATTAATTGTAGGCGTCGTTGTTGAACGTTTTGATGTGATTGTTGTTGATAAGTTGGGTGGTTGCCACTGGTAACCGATAAACCATCACCTTGTCACGTTTGTATTTAAAATTGTAAAATTATCACTTTTTTCCTTTTCAATTTCCACCATCAACTTGTTTTTTTTTTATCTACTAATAAAACTAATAACAAATTTGTTTAATTGTTTAAAGTTTGATTTGACTATCGTTTCCTGTTTGTTTATAAATAATTATAATGCTAAATAATTAGGTATGTACAGAGTGTATATATATATAGATCCGTCGATTACTTCACTATTTCTTTATTCTTTCTTCTTCTCTTGTTTTATTTAAATAATTTATTAATTGTTTATCCTAAATTTATGCAGTAATTGTTTTACGGGAAATATTTAGTAAATAATCGACTTTCCAGTCGTTGTTTTGAGCTTCTTTTCCGCCCCGTGAAAAATTAAATCTTCGCTCACATTTGAAACTCTTAACGCTCCCCCACGGCTCTCCAAAGCAAGTCTCGCTCGCTGAGTTCGCTCACGGCCGACTACTGAAGGCGACTGAAGAAATTTCAAATTTCAAAATTCAAACGCGAGTTGGAAGTGGTTGCGCGCAGCAAGTTACCAAAGTTGCCGTCGGCCGTCGTCGTCGTCGTCTGCCTCAATCAAACTCTATCCATCTTTGTTCTACTTATGCCATACGAAGAGGCAAGAGTGTAGTGCCGTCTTTGTTGGCTCATGCTCATGTGCGCGTGTAGCATTTTGAGGAATTGTGGGGCCGGCCCACGGAAATCTGTGTTTATTATTACGCTTGGAGTTCACAGTTTTTCAACTTTTTTTTGTGTAATTTATGCAGTAAATATATGTGCGAATTATTTTTGGGATGTAACTTTGCAAGTTGTGCAATAAACCTACAAAAATTCAGCGAAGTGGGGGCAGATGAATAAAAAACGATTTTTTCCAGAAAATTCTGAATTTAACAAAAAAACAAACATAAACAAATGTAATTAAAGAAATTGAAGAATTTTTAATATACAAACAAGAATTATTTGTGCCCCAATTCAAATTACAGTATTTTTTTTTTAATAATAACGCAATAAATAGCAAAAAAAATCCACAATTGTATAAATTAAGGGTTGTATTACACGTTTTGGCTGCAGGTAGTGATCGTATTACATTTTTAATGCAACTTTCGCACGTTTCCAGGTTTCACTGAAAAATCATCCAGAAACCGCTTGAGTTACTCAACTAACATCGAATGCGGTCGGAATGGGGTTCATTTCAAAAATGGATCTTGAGTTACAACACAATTTCTTTCCCCTTTCATCCCTTTTCTCATAGTTTCGTTCCTTTCTATGCGAGTTCGATCAAATGACACAAAATCTTTCGATCATTTACTTACAGTTCTTGAATGACAATGACTCGGCGGATAAAGAAAAAATTGGAATAAAAAAGCAAAACGGGGTAAGATTACTTCCGTAACCCGTAACCCCCTGCAAAATATGAACGAAAACCACCCCTTACTGAGACTAGTCCCAGACGTACGTGTGTGTACCTTATATCCTTTCTCATACTTAATCTAGTCAGGTAGAAGTAGACGATAGCCAGACGACAACTTTTACTTTTTTTTTAAAAAACTTTTTCTAAATATTTCATTTATACCTGTGAAGGGTTTGAAGATGCAAGATCTATGAGTCTGGTTTGTGCAAAAAAGAAAACCAGGTAAATATATAATATAACGCTTCCTTTTCCTTTCTTCCGGATTTTTGCTACCTGATCCTGATGACTGAAGAGGGATGATTTTGCTAAATACCCAAACAAGATAAGGAAACGCGTGCGTCCGTGCGTGCAGAGCACCAGCATCTTTTCGATTTTGTGAGAAAAAATCGAAAAATTGCAAAAAAGCAAGCGATTAAGGGTGATAAGTGCTTAGTAACCACACATCGTATTTTAACGTGTTTTTTTTTTGAAGGTCAATTTTTTCACAAATTATTTGACGAGTTTGCAAATTAAAAGTCGTTACTTAATTACAAAAATCACGAAATCACGAAAAGTTTCAAATTTTCCGACTTAACAATCGTAGAAAGTTTAAAACCGTGAGAACTCCACCAAAAAGCATGAAAGAAAAAAGGATTAAAGGGTAAAAGGGTGAATCGATGAATTTGCACAAAAAAAAAACTTTTAAAAAATTAAAAAAAAAAAAAACTTGCAAAACGCACGGCATATGTGCGAAATGTTTAAAAAATAATTGAATATCGGGTTACCTGGAACTGTGACACATCCACAACACCAGGTATAACGTATAACTAATAAGTGAATATGTTGCGCAAATAAGCAACCCCACAACCCCTTTAAGGCCGCAGCCGTAGCTGTATATAAGTTTTTATCCCTTTTTACCCTTTTATCCCTTAGTATTTTCACATTTTGATATTCCCAGCAAGGGCAGCCAAAGCAGCAATGAGCAAACAAAAAGAAAACAAAAACTTGAAGAAGAAATGGTAAAGAAAAGAAAAGAAAAAGGTGACACACGTTTTTTTTTTTATTTTTTATTAATAGTTACCATGGTTGATAGACTATGGTAACATAACCCCTTTTCTACTATTTTTTTTGCAAACACTGTTTTCTTAACCATGAGGTAGAAATTGAAAGAAATGAAATTACGCAAAATCAGCAACATCCAGGTAGGAATGAAATTTTTCTAAAAATATTCACATGAATCCGATTTTTTTGTTTGCAGATTTATAAAAAATGGTCAGAAAAATGAAAAGAAGATATTAGGATGTCTAGGGTTACTTTTCCGTTTAGTCATCGAGTCATCCTGATCCTGAGATTCTAGCCAGGCAGGCATACGAGTATGTAGACGTACTTACTACCCATTAGCAGGGGGTATCATAATAAATATTCGAAATTAAGGGGCGAAACGAATAAAAAAGATTCTGGTTAGAGGAAACCATTTTTTTTTTAGTTTCTTCACTTCCACGGGCTCTGAACGAAATTCCGCCAGCTAAATTTCTATCTCGGCTCTATCAATTTTCAGCCATAATTCGAAAATGGGAAGTTGCAATCAGGGCCGTATCATCCATCAGGCACTATAGGCACTGTACGTAGGACCTACGAAAATTGGAGGGCCTACGAAGACTGATGAGATGAAAATTAATTGGCGTTCACGGATATAGCATTTTACTACTTGAGATTTGAGAGCTTTTTTTTTTGGTCACCAATAAACATTTCAGTTAAGTGCCTAGGGCCTACGATAGGCATACTCCGCCCCTGGTTGCAATAAGTTACAACATTTTTCAATAAACATCTAGGAATAACTCGTAAAAAAAAACAAAAAAAATGTTCAATTTTCACAGGTACGAACTGTTTTTACCGGAACTGAGTTGTCGACACTTTTCTCTATAAGTTTTGGCCAGATAGATATTTAATTTATGACTAAAAAAGTCGAAATCCAAATACTCTTGAAGTTGAAATTCCATCGTTTTCGTTTTAACTTTGTATTTGTTTTATTCTGAAATAAGTTTACTGCTTGTTGCATCAACATTTATTGCAGTTTTTGTTAAATACCCAAACCTTCCTTTTATAATAATTGCAGTATTGTGAAGCTTTTTGTCATTTTCGGCAAATTCCGCGGACGCACAACATGCACCCAAGAATTCGCTTTTAACCACGCCGCCCTTGATTTCTTTCGTTTTCGTTTCGTTATACTTACTTTATACCATACTTTATACCATACCTAGAATCAAAGAATCTCGATGATCGTTGATGGTTTTTCATCCATTTCAAGTGCATTTAAACATTTTGATTCTGCTTTTGCCTTTTGTAGATATTTTTTTTTTTTTGATCATGCAAGCGCCTTCATCATTTTACAAATTAATAATATGCCAATATAAATTCAGTTCAGCAAAGCTCGATCGATTCGGATGGGGAATTAAAAATTCGCATCTCGATCGATGGCCGATTTGAAAAGCGCAAAAGGGGCAAACAAAAAAAAAAGTTAAAAAGTTAAGAGAACGCATTTGAAGATGAAGAATTTCGGCTTCAGTGTGTTTCGTAATTAAAAAGTGGTCGTCGCTCGTCGCGCACATCACTTTTTAAAGCTTTTTCACTTTTTCACTTTAACAATAAATGCTTTTCGAGACTATTATATAGGTACAATTGCAAATGCAACAAAAGCCATGCTCATAAGCGAGAAAGAGACGAATCGAAACGAAATGAATGTATATGCGGCCAAAGATATGAAAAATTCGGCAAGATCGTTATTTCATTTCGCCCATATAGGTATACCCATAGTCGCATCGTGCTCTTTTGTTTGTTGCGTTTTGTTTTATTTTATTTTACTTTTTTTTTTTTGGTTTTTAGTTTGCGAAATTCGAAATGGGAATATTTTTAAAACATTTTTTCCGTTTTTATGATTTACGCGTTCTTTCGACTCAGTTTCAGTGCTATGCTTGCTTGGCAGGCCGAGATGATGAAGAACTGAAAAAAAGCCAACACTCAAAAATCTCAAAGACTATTCGAATGCCCAAGTGGCCGGTATTCGAAAACCATTCGCATTTATGTGTGTATAATGTAGAAATGTGTATATGGCGAGCGATATAACCGAAAGAAACGAGCATTTGCCATTTTCTGTTGCATAAATAAAAAATACGGTGCGGGACACCACGCACACTTTTCGATACTTCGTGTAACTAACTATATGACGAAATTAGTTGCAGAAACAAACACACAAAAATCCGGAAACGAGCTTTAAAATCGATAAGATTGTAAAAAATCCATTCGAATTAAATTCTTATGATAGAATTCAAAGCAGTATTATATCATTCCTAAACCTCATTTATACCTCTATGACGGTTTGCGTCTCGACTACTTTGTGTGAAGGCAAAATGTTTACTTAGGAATTAATATCTCAAAAATGTTATAGAAATTGAAATGTAGAGAATTGATAGCTCTACAAGAATATATTTTTGCCTAGATGCCATATTTAACCACTTATATGCAAATTTATGTGTTGAAATTTTAGGAATTAATATCTCACAAACTATGATTCGCATGAAAAAATGATAGAGGTACATGAAAATATTTTTTGTTTGCCAGTGAGACGCAAATTTACGCTTTGACATTTCCGACCGATTTTGCTGAATTTCGGAGATCTGTTGAAATCTGTTGAAATCCCGAAATAGAGTTTTCGGGGTGAATACAATACTTTCCTCCACTATACCTTCGGTAGTCGTATCGGAAAGTAAAAACTTTGAACTGCAAACGAAAGAACTGAAAAAGAAAACTATTCGTGATGGTGAGTCTTTTGTTTCCAAGGCAAAACCCAAAGTAAAAGGTAATGCACAAAAAATGCAAACCAAATGCGTCGCATCAGTTTGAACGTTTTTCGGTATTTTGGTTTATTGTTTTTTGCGAAAATAAGTTTTCGTTCTTTCCGCAAAACAGGCGAAATTACGAATGAAATATTCAAATATAAATTTTGATAACCGATTTAGATTTTGAATAATAGTATATTATTCCTATATGAGTATTATGATAGCCATTACTCACGAAGATGATGTTTGAGCCCACGAGCCGCTAGACGTGTGGCGCAAATTCATCTGAGTGAACAATA
>JARJEB010005771.1:0-10599 GCA_030264535.1 Liometoxenus newtonarum
ATGAAATTCCTTCCTCATGTCCCATAAGTTCGATTAATTTTTCTATAACTTGCGGCTAGCGCGATAGAACCATCGCGCTGTACGCTTCAAGACTGGCCTGACTGGCACAAAAATTCAATTGGCTGAGTCACGAGAAGTCTTGACTTGACTCATCTTGACTTTACGGGACGCGACGACCTCAGTGTGAAACCAAATTCTTACATTACCTTTAATTTCAATGGTAACTCAGTCAGATGAATCTAGTAGCGTCTGATGCAACTCGACGTGATTGGCCGTGATTGGCCGTGATTGGCTTGGTGCGAAATGAGGCTTAGGCATAAGGATTGGTTGGATTCCTAACGCCGAAGGAAATTTCTTTGTTGAAGACATCGGTTGTAAGCCCGGCTATATACAAATTCGCCACTTGACCATTTTATGACTTAAATTTTTTAACTTTTATGGTGCACATTTCTCTCAGTACTTTATTGCATAAAAAGGTAAAACAGAAGTGTAAAGAAGGGAATAACACTCACGGGTAAGAACTACGCCTGCTATAAATTACTTGCTAAATATTTGTTAAATATTTAAAAATCTATCGGGACCATAAAATTAAATTTCTGCACCGAACGCGTTTGGGTCAAAGCCATAAAATGACCTTTTTGAGTGGCGAATTCGTAAGTTGACGTAACTCCGTTCATAGAAATGAACTATGCGGCTCATTTCGGGTTCTTTAGCATTTACTTGATGACGTAATTTTTTGAGTAAAACATACTCAGTTTACTGAGTGGCTGACACTAACTTCAGTGTAAAAGTAACGTAACTATTATTTATAAATTATATAAAATATTACCTGTTACAATTTTCCAAAGACATTGTAAGGATAGGCAGAGCATTGGCAGCTTCGTTATGTTCAGCCAGGACGGAAGGAGCCGCCCCTGGCGCTGAATATCTTGCGGCGAAACGTGAAACTAAAAAAACCTAGCACGCTGAAGCCAGTTCTTATTGTTACCGCTTTGCAATCAGCGCCAGGGGACAGCAAACAGATCTTTTCTTTGTCTCTCCTATGGTCTATTCCAAAGGCAGGGCGAAGCCTTCCTGGATGAACACATTCTTACACACGGCGACATTTGAGCCTGCGCTGTCTATCCTTACAATGTCTTTGCAATTTTCAAAGCCATTCCGACTTATTTGGGGTTAGTTTTTGACCATTTTTTTGTCTCTTGAAGAATGATTTAGGAAGACGCTTCCAGAAGAAGAAGAAGATGCGGGTTTTATTGGTCGCACGTCGATCTTCCGTCATCTGCGTGTACCACCATCTCCCGAATTGGTAGATTTAAGAAGATTTAAGTGGGGGTATAATTTTCTATTTGAATTAGGCAGATTCCTAACCTAAAAATTTATTTTCCGCTCTCAGTTAGTGCGTGTTTTGGCAGAATGAAATATCCGAAAGCTCGTCTTAATTCCTTTTCTGGGAAGGTAGCAAAAAACGCACCTCGTGTATTCGTCATATTTTCTATTTCTGATAAATCACACTGGAATATTATAAATTACCATTAATTATTATGTCTTTGGTGGCACCACGGCACCAGAGAGTTTAATGCCTATAGCCCAGCGGTTCCCAACCGGTGAGTCGCGACCCACAAGGGGGTCGCTTGGTAATTTCTGGGTGTCGCCAGTACTCAGCCCCAAATAACTAAACTTGTATCTCAAATGCAAGTTCAAGCATCGCATTAGTTTAGTTAGTAAAGATTACATTAAAATTATTTGTTATTTGTTTAGTTTTCTTTATTTTCATTTTAATAAACAAATTTAAATTTGAAGGGGGTTTCAGGTTATATTTTCCTATTACAAAAGAGGTCGCAACTCGAAGAAGGTTGGGAACCACTGCTATGGCCTATATGTATAGCTGGATAAACGTCAAAAACTGATTCTTGGGTTATCCAAAACTGATTCTTCAACTCGAATTTCGTTGTGGTCGTTGTGTATTACATTGAATCCACCTGCTTCATTTCGAACGATAGCAGTTGAACCAGTTAACCTCAAAAGTTGAAATGTACGACCCAAAATACGATGGTCTCGTTGTTGTCGGTATATAGGATATCCTGGGTGATATTCTCTTGCAGCTTCCCCCTCATTTCCATTACAAAACCCGTGCAGAATGATCATGTCCCCACATTCTTCTGAACTAATTTTAGCAATTTTACTTAGATGTATTTTATCAATGAAATAAATTCGACTGTCGTTGTCATTATTGTTGCCAAGGGAATAGAATTTTATTATTAGATATCTACATGGATTTTGATTATTGTTAGATTGTTAAGCGGAAGAACCTTTATTGTTACCTCACAGGACGTATGGTCCGTACTATCAAATTCTTGATTGGCTTGAAAAGATGAATTTCTAATAAACGAAGCAACATTTGAAAAATGTTATTTTGCAATTTCGTCCTGGACCTTCAGGTAGAATATCTATGTAATTCCTCTCTGGATCATGAGTTATGACTCACTCTGTAAGTGGCTTTTGGGGTTTATCACATTTGTTCGTTAAAAGTAGAGATTGGTTTGTAGCGCCAGGCTAGCAGTGAATTGAGGGAAGGTGGGTTAGCGAGGTGCGTGTTCATATTTTCACATTTCACTGCATCATGCCACGATGCCACGATATTCATAGTTGTTCCGTTGTTCCGTTCCATCGTCATATAACTTATAACAGTCCACTCCAATGATCCAATCATTACGTTCGTTAACCAACGTTTGTATATGTGTTCGTTGTGCGTAATACGTTTTTGTTTCGTTAGTTCATGTGTTAGATCAAAAGCATTTCGTACCAATGCCGACAAAACACTCCGTCGATTCTACGACGGTTACGACGTTACGAATCGTCGAAACTGATAAATTTATAAACATGTATTATGGATCGCATATACACATGGAAAAAACATATTTGTATTATAAAGTAAATATACTTACTCAATTAGACAAAGTTTTATAAAATATGAATAAATAAAATAAAAAAAAGACTATGTTTATCGGTCGAATTATGATTAATTGATTGAAATGAAATGATTACTACTACACTTACATATAATAAGATATTTGAATATGTTTTCTTCTTCTTGGGAAGCAAGAAAATGCATATTTTTGATAAGCATAAGGTTCGTTCCTACAATGCACCAAACTAGTTTTGAACTGTCCGACGCATGAGTAGTTTGAGAAAGGCGTTCCTACACGTTTCTCAAACCAAACTCCAACTAGAAATCCTCAAACTAATCATGAACGGTTTGCTGACAGTCAAATCAGTCCTTGGTCCAGACCTGTGACTAAAACACAGAGACGCGCATAACCTCAAATATTTAAAGAATATATGTCAAGTCTTTGGCTAAACCGAAAAAACAAATGTGAAATGTGACTAAAGTATAATAGGGCAATAATAAAAATGAACATACTCATAGTTGGGCGACACAGAGAGTGATTTTGAGGATTTTCATTGGAGTGATGATGATTTTGATGAGGAACGAAATTAGAATGAAAGCAAACTAAAAATGTGATCGGAAACAAATGTGCTAGGTGATATTATTGACGTTTGAAAGAATTTTATATGTTAAAGTAAATAAATAAAAATGAAACATCCGCAAGTCGTTCCAATCAGTTTCTTATTAGTTCGGACATGACGCATGCGCAAAAAACATTACGAATGTTCGGAATCGTCAGTTGGAACGAACCTTTAGTTACTTTTATTTTCTACTTTTGTGGTTTTTATAATCATTGGAAATCTAAGGTAATTTTCTATGTACAAAACATACCTATTTGTTAGCTCCTATTGCTGCCCAACTAGTCCCATTTAACTATGACATTGTACCTCTTCAAACGCAAAAAACATACCCATGCATACATTGGAGTTGCGCCACCCTGTAGCATTTAAATACTGAGTGGATCGCTAAACACTATTGACTATGTGTTATAAAGATGTGTGGAGTGCCACACCATATTAATTATTATTCGTTGGTATATTGTGTCTACCTATATATCAAACTTTTACTTTTATTTATTTCAAGATATTTCTTTAATGATTTGTACAGGGTGTACAAGTTTCCCGTAGTGTTTTTCTTTTGATAATTCTGAAGCGAAATTCTTTATACGAAAATGTTGTATGAGCGAGCCTTCACTAGCTACTAAAAGAAACGGTACATATTGCAACAGGACGTAACTACCATTGGGGCAGTTGCCCCATAACTAATGTTCATCTCATCATTTACGTACTTTTCTTGGACTGTATTAGGGCCCCCCAAATGATCACTGCCCCAGGGCCGCCAGATCATTTGTTACGCCACTGATTTCAATATTGTAGTTGAGGGGGTTGAAGGGTATCACGTACATAATAACTATAAAGGTAAATTTATGCTCGCCACTTAGCATTTAACACTTAACTCCTAAGCTAAGACTTAAGATTTAACATTTAAAAGATAAGCTTATGTAAATATCGTTTAAACATTTATGTTTGTCACTTAAGATTTAAAGATTTAATCATGCTTTTTTTAAGACTTACGTCATAAATGTCAAATGTTGAGCCTTAGGGGTTAAGTGTTAAATGTTAACAGGCGAGCATAAATCGACCTTAAGGATGATCAATCAAAACAGTAAATGTCAAAAATTTAAATCGTAAATAAGTGAAAACCCGATGGCATAGATGCTAAATCTTTTTCTCTTAAGGAAGTTAAAGCGAACCGTACTTGGATGCAATTGAAACTTCAACAGATGTCTCGACTTTTTAAATGAAAGCAAATTACTAAATTCTTCGTCGAAATTTGCAACTTCAATGGCCTCGTCAGTCCAAACGAAGGGCAATCCAAGATTTTTTTTGTTAAGATTTTCTCTTCAGAATTGGGTAGTTGCTAGAGTTTCCATATAGCAAAAAAACGCTTGGAGATGTTAAAGTACGTACTTATTTAAAAGTGGTCAGATATCAAATTTCTAATTTTTATATTTATTTATTTATAAAATTTTAACTTCTAAATAAATAAATACTCTCCGAACACGTTCCGATTATTGCCGAACACTCTGACGTCACAATATCTAATACAGCGCAAGCATGAAATGTTGCCAAACTTATAAAACGTTCTCGGACATGCGAGCGACTAATACGACGTCGGCTAAATCCCGTTACATTGCAACCGATTATTACCGAGACAGGAAAACTCTGACGTCAGACCGTTCTTCGGAGAATTCAAAATTTGTTGAGTGTTAATATTTTTTAAATATAAATAAGAGTTCCAATAATTTTTTGGAGCAAATGTTCAGCATCAGGGTCATGGAAATTAGCAATTAGAGATAAATTTGAAAAAGGCAAATACTCTATTGTCCAAAGAGGAACACTACCAGAAGCGGTTTCACTAATTTATACACACCCTGTATATTAAATTAAAAAAGGAATTTTCATCTGAAACAGAACTCTTATTTATTGAAAAATTCCTTTATTTTCATTACATATTTTATTTTTTTCTTTTTATTTTTCTACTTTAAATATTTGTCGTTGCTGAGTTTCAGTTGACAATGTAAAAAAATATATGAGTTAAAAAGTAATCGGTGTCTTGAAAGAGGGAAGTTATAATTTTATGTCCACACATCGATGCAGACAGAAATGGATTGTGTTGGCATGAGGAGTGCTGGAGGAGGTGAACGCACACAATCGTCAAAGAGACCGCTGTGTCGCTTTGATCTGCCCGATAAATGTGTTAAAAGATACCGCGCCGCGGATTCGCAAATATGCTTGCTACTCGCACGAGCACACTTAAAAACGACGAGACGTCGGCAAAAACACAGCTGGCCTTTTCTTATTCTGTTATTCTCTTCATTTTCTCCAGCCTTTTCGTGTTCTTTTCAACGTCTTCTCGATGCAGGAAATTTAGGAGTACCTGAAATTCGCGCCTGTTGCTTTTCTAGCTAATTCCAATTTTCTAAATTAAATCATTTAAATCAGCAATCATTGGTTCTTTTCTCATGTATTCTCTTGATTCGTTTGTTATGGGTTGGTGGTGTCTTCAAGATTAACAATTACAAAGTGGACAGGCAATTTTCTGCATTCAATTATTTATTGCTTGACTGCTTCTATTGTAATTCCTAGTCGGGTCGAAAACTACTTACTTTTCTTTCAATTCCATCACAAGAGTTCTCCACCAGTTTTAAATATAAATTGAAGTCTTCACTTGTCAATAACACCAACCAAGCCATTTTCGGCTTCTTATAGGGATTTCTTGTTCTCCATACCAACCGACATATTCAGTTCCATTTCATTTTGTTTGGTATTGAACAGCGGGACAATGTTAGCTATAGATATAAAGGCTAGACTGACAGTTGGTTGGAAGAATCTCGACTTGCAGCTGGTTGTTTCGGTAATTGCTTTTTATACCTGGTACGACTTTGAAATTCCTGCCTTCTATTGAATTTCTTCTTATTCTTAGATATTCTTACGAGAACTCAGCACAGCAATCAATTTGTGAGGAGCAGTGAGCTACAACTTTACAAACAATCTTTCTATTAAAATTTGCCCTAATGGTTAGGATTACTATCATGAACAAAAGTTTTAATTTTGTTATTTTGAAAATTCTTTCTTTATTGAAATAGAAATTTTAAATTGCATAATTTATCAGCATATATATGGTCATATTTATAGGAATTGCATAAAATACAACGTATTCGTATCATTCCAAGAATGAGGTGTTGTGATTAGCCCAGGTTCATGATACCACGTACTCGGTCCAGATTGTGGATTAGCTCATTGTTGCGTTTGTTGAATTTGGTGTCCTTTAGGCACAAGCAATAATCACCGTCGATCATTTCAGGACACTAAAAATGCAAATTTATAGTAAAAAGATAATGGTAGTTTATATATTACATGGTTAGAAAAACGGTCAAACTGACCTGACATATAACCTCACAAGTTATAAGGTAACGTTCAAAGTGACAAGTTGCGTGAAATGCACAGCGGATAGGCCGCCAGGAGTTAAATCAATTTTTCACACTGAGTCATGAGAAATTTTCGATTTGTTGCTAAGTAAAAAAAGAAGCAAATATTTGCTATATCTTAAAAATCTTACCATATATTTTAATTCTGGTGCTACGACCATCGCCATAGTGGATGGTTGATAGGTGGTCATAGCAATGAATACCATGAACCAGAAACAACATCTGCAAACAGAAATATTGAGAAGTAATAAGTTTTAAATAGCGAAACGTATATAACTGATATGATTTGAATGAGTATTATTGCTCACTTTCCAAACTGACTCATTTTCATTTTATAGGTCTTGTAATTTTCAATTCACTTTGTGGTCCTTTGATGTGCTAATATGCGTATTGTTGCTTTGTTTGACTACCTCTTGATGCCTTTCTGATTGTGTTTCACAGTTAATTTCAATGATTTTTTTTTATATAATTTATTTTTAAGTGATAGGATGTTGTATACTTGATCTTTTGTTTTTTATTTTTTATTTTCTATAAATGTTCCCTTTAGAATCGTTCACTTCAATTCGTATCTTTACAAGATATAGTATTGATGCGGATGTAGTTGTAGAGCCCGGTGTTTGCGGCGTTTAGCTTTCGACGCGTCTTGTGATACTCGTCTGTCGGCAAAGCTCAAAGCGAACCGCCTTTTATACACTTAACTAACAACTACATACGTTCAAACATAGGTCATCGAGTGCTAAGAGGAGCACGCGGCGCGTTAATACATCCCTCAGTTCTCAATGCACTTTATTTCATTTTTTCTCTTCCTTTCTTCTTTCTTTTTTTTTCTTTATACTTCATACTTCATATAATCTTTCCGTGTGTGTAATTTCTTTACTTTATTCTTAATGTGGAAGATGTATGCATTTTTTTTATTATTTTGATTAATTCTTTGGTTTAAGTATTACTTTAAAGGCCTAAAACATATTCCTTTTTTTAAATTTAACATTATATAAGAAGGAGAAATAAGTTAGTTTTGGGGTTTTCCGCGTTTAGTAAAAAAATCTAGTGTCGTAATCATGACTTGTAGTTTTGGAATTTCCGAATTTCCCCTGTAGTTTGGGTTGATTGCCGGGGGATCCCCTGATTCGGCAGTATGATTTGGCGTAAATCCATTATTTAATTTTTGCATGTATTTAAATTTATAATGGCTGTGTTCAGGCATATCATGATAACACATCTTTTTTTGCATCGTCTCCATGCAATCAATCCTTTATTTTGCGGAGTTTCCTGTATTATGTAGGTATACACTCATTTATTTGCTATTGTTTGTTTTTTATTTTCTTCAGTTCGTTTTCATCTTTGTTCGTTGTCTTCTTGATTGTTACTATGATTGTAGGTGTCATTTTATTTTCTGTCTTATAGGTGTACTAAAGGTTTATATTGAAAATTAGTGTTAATCAATTTTATTTCTTTACCACGACAACTACGTCAATATTATGGGCAAGCATTTATGAAATAGACGCGTTCCTTGTATTAAAATAAACACAACAAATGGAGGAGATGGTTGGAAGAGGTGAAAATTGGAGAAATTTGTTTGTTTGAGATATTACCTAGGTACATATTGATAAAAGAATAAATTTAGGAAATGCACTAACTATATCGAGAGGTAAATATTTTATGAATTAATGTGTAATGGTGCGGTCATCACAGGATCGTTAAGAACTGGGTTAAATTTTTGATTGCCATCATTTAATTGTAATTCGTCGATTTTCCAAAGTTTCCACCACGAGTATACGACTGTACGGCTATCACCGCACTTCTTTCCGACCATGTGATTCTAGGACTCCGCATTTCTCTCCTATAAATAATCTCTTTTTGACAGGAAAGTGGTTATAGGCTTGTTCCAACAATGCACCAAACTAGTTCCGAACTGTACGACGCATGACAGTTCGGAACTAGTTTGGTGCTTTGTTGGAACGAGCCTTATATTTCTGACCAAGGATTTCATAGTCTGAAAGTAGTGCGGTGCAACTCGTACCGATTTATTTCGAATTGACAGTGAGATCATCGCATCCTGTAAGGCCCGCCGCTTATTAGACGTAGCACAGCCACAGTACAGGCAGAGGTGTTATTGCAAGTAACAGAGTACGTAGGAAACTGTGCGACATGGGTCGGCAGACTTTTCAGTGAGAAGAGCCAAATTGTGAAAAAAACATGATAACGAAGATATCAGAGAGCCACACTTTTTGTTTTTAAACTTAGTTACTGAAATCTTGGAATTTTTTTTTTGGTGACCAAAAAAAAAGTCTCAGTGTCAAAGTAGTAAACCGAGAACGCGGAGACCAAAAAAAAAGCTCTTCAAAGTAGAAATATCTGTCTGAGAACGCGAAGACCAAAAAAAATGCCCTTCAAAGTGCAAATATCTATGTGACCAAAAAAAAAACCTCTCAAGTCTACAATTTTCAAAGAGCCGCAAATGCTGTGCAAAGAGCCGCATGCGGCTCGCGAGCCGCGGTCTGCCGACCACTGAGCTAGGACAACGAGACAGAGGGAGAAAAGAGGCCTGACAGAGTTATTCCTCGGCTGCGACTCTGCTGTGCCCTATGTGCGGTAGGGCATGCAAACCAGTGTATTACAAAAACACCTCTGCCTGTACTGTTCCTCGACTGTGCCTGTGCTGTTCCTCGACTGTGCCTGTGCTACGTCCAATATGCGGCGGGCCTAAGTATTGCTATATAATTAAAAAATATATTCCTTCTCAATGCTTAACGTCAACTTGGCAATTTAGAGTGTCAAAGTGGCTGGCTCTTCATTGTTGGGTTTGGGGATTGTTGCACATAAATCGGTACGAGTTGCATTGCACAATATTACGACCGTGTACAAAACTTCGTAAAACTCTCCGCCTATGAAACCAATAGCGTTATATCGTGTTATATGCATTGGTGCAATAGGATAGATACGTTATATGCCTTTTTCAAATTTATCTCTAATCGCTAATTTCCATGACCCTGATTCTAAAAATTTGCTGCAAAAAATTATTGGAACTCTTATACATATAAAATAATAAAACTCAACAAATTTTGAAATCTCCGAGAAGAGCCTACTTTTGCTAGTGTTATGAGTGTTATGACTATATAACGAGCAATTTTGAGGTTTTGCAATTCAGTCAGTGACTGCCTGCTCTGTGCTGATGAGGGCCAAAGCCCGAAACGCGTCCTCACATTGGAGTCGCTGACTGAGTTGCAAAACCTTGCGGTTTGGCTTTCGTCTTGTACGATTGCTAAAGTGACACATAAGGTGCGTTTCTTTGTGCTTAACTTTTTGCACGCTTTAAAGTTAAAGCTGTTTCTTTGTACAATTTCACGCTAAAAAGTTAAACTTTTCTAACCTCGGCAGAGACAGTTAGAAAAGTGAAAGCATGCGCAGTGTGACTTTACCTCTGAATAGAATGCGTCGAGTTTTACCGCCAGATTTCACGCGTTTAAATTTAAGATTAACATTTCTGCTTCTCGTTTTTGTGCAAGAAAAATATCGATTTTTCCGATCGAAATAGAAGTTGCTGACTTGAAAAGTAAGTACTTAAAGTTCTGAAAACGATCACGTGCACCATCAGTTCACGAACCGTTTCTTTGCTTTCACTTTAACTCGTCAGAAAAGTTACAAAGAAATGCACCTTCTG
>JARJEB010005773.1:0-15080 GCA_030264535.1 Liometoxenus newtonarum
GTTATATTTAATATTTCTTTGTAATAATAAAATAATTTTATTATTATTATTTTGCTAGCTTTTACCAGCTATAAATCTTTATTGATTTATTTATTATATTTTTTAAAATTCTAATACGATATACGCATCAATAATTTTATTTTAAAGGCGAAGGAATAAATAGGAATCAACACTCACGAAAATTGTGAATATTACGGTGTATCATGTGAAGGTTAAAAGGATTTGGTTAGTAGAGTCTTAATAAGCAGTATACAGGGTGTTTCAAATGCATTTCTTCATTTTTAAATTATTTCTTAACTATCAAAACTGTCCGGCCCTACAGATTGCGATTTCATTCCGATGGTGAAACTAATTTTGATCGGAAAGTGGAAATGACATGGATTACATTTTGATAGCACTAAATTTCTGTTCAGTTCTCACTGTTGAAGTACACTGTATATTTTTCATATATGATTTTGGTTTTTGTATTTATTCTGCCTCATACACAAACTTTGTTGTTCATGTGAATGATATACACATGTTGTACAAAATTTAGAGATATTATAATGTAATTTTCACATTTCCACTTTCCGATCATGATAGGAGAGCTCTACGAAATCGTTGTTTGTCAATACCAATGTATAATAAATGTCATTGCCGTTCCCCAATGAACATTTTCGTAGTCTATTTGGTCGGAAAGTTGTGCGGAGCGAACCCGTTCCCCAATCCACAAAATCCCCCTAAATCAATTGGAAGTCGCTTTAACGCTGCTACATCCTTGCACTGTTGCACTCAGTGGAAAATTGATATATCAGTATGAAGGATAATCATAAACTTCGGAACTGACGTTAAACGTTATAGAAATTATATAAATCGGAACTGCTTGGCACCGCAGAACTTCCCGCCAATTTATTAGTCTATGTAAAATTCTACGATCGTGAAATAAATTAGTACAAGTTCGGAAATTCAGAATCAGCGCTCACTCATATGAATACCTGATTAAATGCATGGACTTAGACCTCATTTTAACAAATTAATGGTTTCAGTCGCAAAATAATTATTTATCTTTGTAGTCCGTCTTCTGTAACTTTGGTAGGTATATTAAAATTAAATATGAAAGCATATAAATAAGCCGGTTATATATGATTGTGAGTTTTCTCTCAATTCCGTAGTGCATTGCAGTGTTTAATGTAGCATACTGCAAGCAGTGCGGAAGTGAAGGAAAGCTAAACAGCAAATTCACTAATAAGCAACTGGATATGTACTTACAATATTAATGCAATGAGAATTAAGGACGTTGGCTATGGGTACCGACATTCGGCGACAAAAGTTCAAATATATCTATTTCACTCCTACTTTAGTATTTAACCTATGTTCTACCTTTTCTATTTTTGGTTCCGAATGTACACACACCCACACATAAGCACTATCGTATGGCACTCACACTCACACCCAACACACACATAGCAAAATACGAACTTTGGGAACACGTAATTTACGATTATCATCGGAAATTGCCGATGACAGTTACAAGCTTAAATCATCAAATGCATTGATGTCATACATATAACTAGATAGAAGATGTTGTATATTGTTAATGTTAAAATAATGTACCACATATGGAGCGTCGTTTTTGTTTCATTACGGGAAAAAAATTAAGAATCACGTTAGCAACCCAACTTACCGTACACAATAAACGTGGAGTTTGGCGACCTAACTAGTAAGGATAGTAGCCTATCATCAAAGGGGATTTAAATTTATGATTTGAATATAAACACAAAAATTGTTCAAATTACTTTCATTCACATTTCTATTCGCAAATATGTTCGATACCAGGCACCAAGCGTAGTACATTTTCACCCGTCTTTACTATTTTTGCAAAAAAATTGTTATTTTTAAAGTTTGTGTTTGTAATGTATACGTATTTGAAAGAGCGAATGGGGCGGGAGGGAGGGGGGGGGGGGGCTAACCCCCACATCCCCCCGGAATACGCCCTGTCGTTGCTTCGATACTAGTAGTGGTAAAGTTTTTCGAACATTCGAATTAGAATTGTATAAAAAATTTAAATTGCCGTTTACGTTTGTTGTATAGTATAATAGCATTTGTTTTGAACGCAGATGTTTATTCAAATTTGTAGTAGTTCCTCCTTTATAAGAGAATATATTCTTTCACCAATTGCACTTTGCTTTTTCAGATGATAAACTGGTAAAATGCAACCAAACTATAATTCTCTTCTGTGACATTATACTGCTATTCGACGTGATCCTGGAAATTATAAATAAATTATCAATTTGAATTTAGGGTTGTGTAATTGAAATATGTGCTTCATACCTTGATGCTTGAATGAAGTTGGAGTTGAGATTAAAGTGTATGCGGCGTCAACTGATGCGTAAGCGCGAAACTGTGAAAGTGAAACTGAAAAAAAAAGGTCTGCTTGGTTCGACCTATTGTAGTATGACTAATATTAGTATATCAAATAAATATACGCGTTACGCGCGGAAGACCGACAAGTTCGGACGTGCTCGATCCTCGATGCACCTATTTGGTGGAACCAATCCAGTGAATCCAGCAACGTAGAGCTAGGCTAGAGGTTAACTTAGCTCCTTACTGTAAGTTAGACAAGACAAGACTAACTAACGACTGCGACTGACTAGTGACTATGGTACTATAACTAGAGTTTTAAAAGTACCTACATTCGTTACTTTCATAAGTAACGAATACAAAAGTAACGAATACATTTTTAAATAAATACTCGGTTACACCGAGTCCTTTCGAGTAACGAATACAAAGTAACGAATAGTTACTATTCGCCCATCACTAATTACACACTTGCTGTATAAGTTGCGGATCATTTCAAACATTTTCCAATATGGCGGCGCTCATACATGGTACATGTCAAAACGAACATCTATCTAGTTATATGTATGACATCAATGGACGAGACCTATGATGAAAATATGAACTTGAACAAACTGAACAAGAACTTGTTCAGCTTCAGGGATGGAAAATAATGAAAAAGCGATAATGTGAAACAGACTTAAGATTAGGAATTGTCAACATCCTGTATAAATAGGAGATTACGATTACAGAGCTGTGTTCTTTTTTAATACTCGTAGTGCCAAAATAGAGTAAGTCAACAAAATAGTTAACCTGAAGTGGCAAGTGTTCGACGAGAATTCAGTTGACTTACTCGAATTGGAGTTTCGTTTGACCTTAGTGTCACTCAGTGCAACTCTAGGTGCAACCATTCCAACAAATTAATAACGCAATAAATGCAACACTGTCTCCGATTAGTTAAGGCCATTGTCAGTTGGGGGCGCGCAGGACGCATCATTTGTTCAGAAAGCGTTTGCAAAGCGGTGACGTGACGTCACATTATTGATCAAAATCTGCCGTTCGTTCGGCGTACGCCATTTTGAAATAAGCGAAAAAGTTAAAATAGGTGTAATATAAAACGTATTTAAAATCTGTGATCATCCGTCCCGAATTAAACTACACGAAGTTTATTTCTTGTTGTTATCGATTTACCCATCTGGACGGACCAAGGTATTTGTCGATTTTTCTCCGACGACGCTTCTGTCGTTTCGTAATTTTGATGTTTTTGTGTTGGGATGGATACTTCTCCTTTGCGATTGCGGTACGATTGCCGAACAACCGAGCCGAGGATCTTTTTTACCGTTAGATTACGTACAGAGTGATCATCGTCGAAGAGATATTTGTGCTCTCCAACATTAGTGCTTTGTGCTTATTTTTGTTCAATGTTCAAACTGTGAATAATTGAATTAAGATTTTTAGGAATTTACATTATCAAATTGTTTATTTCTTAGCAGATAAACTTCTATTTGGGATTGGGCAATTGTACGATTGTGTTCTGTTTACGTATTCGACATTCTTGACTACTGCTGTAGTTGTGGGACATTTGCGTATTCGTGTTAAAATTGATAAAGGCTAATTAGTGTCCGTTTTTGTGTTTTACGCTAGGAACGCGCGACGTACAAGTGTATATTTTACCAAATGTCAATTTGCATGTTAAAAAAAACATCACTCAGTAATTGCTTTTCAATTGAATCTGTTTGTGCATTGCACTGGAGAATTATCCAACGTACCGTATTCGTTTATCAAATACTTGATCTTGTGTGTTTTAACAAGACTATAAACTTTTAGAATAACGGTTCGTTCACTGGGTCTTGAAGATCTAAATGGTTGCGTGCAGACAGCATGTCTACTTTGCCAGGGTTGGCCTCCAAGGGCGAGAAGGAAAAATCCAAATATCAGTCGTTAGATATTAACAAATTGTACAGGGTTAGTTTGGTAAGTAATGTCAAAACATGGTTTGTCATTATTCAATTAAAAATTGTTCTTATTGGAATTGTGTGTGATTGATTTTTAGGGAGAAAATTTAGAAAAGCAACAACAAAAAAGTACACTATCTCAAAAACATGGCATGCAAAGTCTGGGTAAGGTTCCCAATACACGTCGTCCACCAGCAAATCTCCCTTCATTAAAATCTGAACATAGTGGAACAGATACTGCAGTTTCTTTAGTACCTTCGAATGGTTCAGGATGGGGCAAACAAGAGAGTACAGTTACAACACCTACAACGCCGACTGTAAGTTTGCAATTTTAATTCTTTCATCTTAAAAAGTTAAGTAATGATTAATGGGTCGCGTCTTGTTTCAAAAAAGGTTCAACAACCAGCAAACAACACGATTGTCAGTGTCCCAATAGCAATTGCACCCCAAATGACTGCCCACCAAGCTGCAATTGCACTACCAGTAACAACAACAATTCAAGTACCCATCAAACCACATCCCACTTCTGCCAGTCCTGCCGCAAGTCTCGACAAATCATGGAGCTCCGTAATGATCGGCAACGATCCAAATACAGTTCATCCGCCGCCCTATCAGAGTCCACAATTCCAGCACGAATTCCCAAGCCTGTCCTCTGGCGATGGCGTTCCACCACGTACAGGTACAGACACCCAATACGCTCCAGGTCTAAGTTTGCGCCCTCAGACGGAGGGTTCGTGGCTACAAGGCGGTTCGCGCGCTCCTCCGGATGCAGTCGGCACACGCACCAGCTCGGTTCCACAAGGGGGCCCACCACAGCTTTCGGCCCCGGTCGGCCAACCATTGCCACCGCAAGTGCGCGGTTTTGTGCCGAATTTCATGTACAGAGGTAACAATTTCCCGACGAATGGACACAGCTTGCTGCCGCCAAATGTAGGTGGCCAGCAGCAGTCGCCACAGCAAGCGAATGCTGGTCGACGCGGTGATCCGCGTCAACGGGGCGCGGACGTCGATGAACTTGCTCATCGTCCGATTATTAAAGAAGAAGAACTCAGTGGAATGGATAATTTGACAGGCGATATGGGTTGGGCTATCAATGATGACATTGACTACAAGTAAATAGAGTTTATTTTTGAATAGTGCTCCCTCACTGATAATGTTATTGTATTTTAGCCAAAAGTTAGCCTTCAGTGATGATGAAATTAAAGCCGACAAAGAGATGAGAAAACTTTCACGCACTAATAGGGAATACGAGAAGACTGATACTCATTCACAAGAAACTGACCACAAATCATGGGGCGGTCGGAATCAACCCCGAGGAAGACATGAAGACGACGAGTTTAGTGCGCAACGACGCCGCCAGCAACAAGAAATTGCTCATGCAGTTGAGCGCGCTAAGCAACGCAAGGAAGAAGAAGAGAAGAAGTTTTTAGAGACGAGGCAAGCAGCTGCGAAGAAGTTGCAAGAACTGGATGAACGAATTGGTAAGAGTAAGCGAGACAAAGATAGTGACGAAACTAGCGGAACAATCAATCCTGCTTCAGTTCCCCCACAAACAATAGCACCGGTGCCCATTCTTCTTCCGGAATGGGAACGTGAGAAGGATGCCAGACCCAAGTCAACTTCGGCACCACAACATCACGAAAATGACGACAACAAAACGAAAGCGAATCAACGCGATGCGTCCGATTTCAAACAGCTTACGCAGATTGAAGGACGTGCAACATTCAATAGAAAAGACACGCGCAGCAGTGAAAAGGAGCAGCCCGGTGGAGCAACAACATCTCATAGTTTCTCGAAACAATTTCAAAATGATTTGCCACCACGTTTCCAAAAACAGCAGCAACAATTCAACGCGCACTCAACGCAATCGTGTTTCCCGTATGATAATAGATGGTCGCAAAGTGGTAATCGAACAAGTCCAAATAGCCGTAAAAATCGCGACGATGACAAGGAAGTGGAAGATCGTTATCGAAGACAGGATGATAATTATCGTTCACATCGGACTTATGGTGATTCCGGAAGGAAATCCTCTGACAGCCGATATGAGGATTACAACAAAGATAGAGATTATGCCAAGGATGATGAAAAATTACGTGAAAGGACTAGAGATAGACATGACAAGTCTGACTCGTTTGAGAGTGTAAGCATTAGTCGTCAGAGCAGCGATGAATGGCATGGCGACAAACGCGCAGATAAGTACGAGCGGCCACAGAGACCAGACAGTCGTGATTCACGCACTTCCAGGGAGTCGCGTCACAGTGGTGATTCAACGCGTCATTCCGAACCACGGGAATACACGTCTTGGGCGGAGGAACCGCTCGAAGAGAAAAAAAAAGAACATAGAATGGTAGTTCCCGGACCTATCACTAAAGAAAAAATTGAAGCTGATGACCTGCGCAATGAAAAACGCAACCTGACTCAACTTAAGCGAGGCTCTATGCCTGATAAGAAGTTAGATAAAATAGAGAAATCAACGGAAAACGATGAGGATTCATGGAGTCTTAAGAAAAATAAAGACAGTATTGATGAGCCCAAAGCTTGGGCTGATGCTATCCCACCAGCCGTCGAAAAAGCTAGTGCTGAATTGTTGAAAGCAAGGGAGGAAAAGCGAGAGGATGATGAAGAGAAGAAAGAAAAATTTATTGATAAAGACGATAAAAAATTACACCAAACAACTGGAAGAGGACGGTCCGATTCTCAAGGGAGCCGAAACCAATATGGAAATATTGTCTATAGAAATTCATGGTCGAACAAGAAGAATCCTTCTTTAACATCGCGTAATCCGCGCGGCGGCCAAAGACCAATTTCGTCGAAAGGTCAAGAAATGAACACTGAATCAGAAGGATCTGCTGACGATGGTTCAGTGCCGATTGAAAATGGCCCAAGTCCGAAACCGATAAAAAAATTAGACAAAGATGAGAAGAATAAAGATGTCAAGAGTGGTGATAAACTGCCTATTGATAAAAATAAAATTGATAAGAATCATTTCATACCTAGAGGCGAACCATCAAGACATGGGCGAGGGGGTGGTACCACTGGCAGTTTCCGAGGGGGTCGTGGTGGTTCAAAACGTATTGATACATATGGCCCTCCTGTTAAGAGTCCGTTCTCGAATTCCGATGAGAAAGAAAAGAAATTTGATGAGTCAGAAGATGACAAAAACAAATTAAAAGATTTTAAATTTGATGATAAGAGTCGTAAAAAGTTGGACCCAAGGAAACCGAAATCCAAACTAGATGGAGATATTTCTGATAATTCGGATGTTGATGGTAGAAAACCAAAGAACTCACTGCGGTCTACTACGACTACGCAAAACCGTCGTGCTGGCAGTGGGGCACCACCCATGCGACCACCACCGATGAACGATAAACGCGGATTCGGTGGTCCTCGTAGTGATCTACCTCATCGTCAAAATTCAAGTGGAAATTTACAAATTCGCAATTCGTCTAGCTCTAAAGACAATAAAGGTATCATTATGAAAGATACTAATTCTTTGTCTGCTGCAATTGCAGACATTACTCTAAAAACGGACGATTCTAACGAAGTCGAAGTAATTGTCGATGATGGTGGTTTTCAAGAAGTGAAAAATAAGAAGATTGAGAGAAAAATTGAGAAACCTAAAGATGATAAACCAAAAGTACTCCCAAAGTCCGATAAAGATCTGATTAAACCGGATAGAAATATCAAGCCCGTTAATCAAATATCCCAGCAGCAAATGGTGAATATTCCATCATTGATGGCAACACCAATTAATCCACCTCCGAATATACCACAACCTCAATCCAACAAGGGTCAATTTGAACGCAATCGGCAGAACAAAACATTACCGCCAAGGTTTGTTAAAGCCATGGAACACAGTCGTATGCAGAAAGCACAAATGCAACAAAGGATGTGTGATGACATCAATAAAGTCAATCAAAACTTGTATGGTGGATTGAAGGACTCACAACATGTTGTTTCCACCTCATCAATCGGTTCGAACGCATGGGATAAACCTCTTTCTACTCAGTTACGAACCGTCGATCAAGAACTTGCGAGTGTTGGTATGGAAGCGTGTAAAAGTTTGGAGGCTACATTACACCATCCAAGTGCCACCGATGATAAAACTGTACTCGATGGTTCAAAGCCATTGAACACAATCATCTTCGAGAATACGAACTACAAATCAGCACCAGGCGCAAGGAATCGCAACGAGAAACCAAGATGCAATAAAATGGAAGACGGAATGGACAATCTCTCGAATTTCAACAAACCAATTGGAGAACTTCTTGGCAAAGAGAAACCAACCGAAATTCCGATGCAACTCTTTAATAAGGAAGACTCAGCTGATATGAAGTTAGACTTCTTGGAGTCGGAAATAACACAAATAACTGAAGATAAAACTTCGAAGATGAGTCTTTCACGCACCAACATTGCCACCAGCAACAATATACTTACAGCTGATGCGCTCAACATGAAGATCCAATCCGTTAAAAAGGTATGGGAGAATATTCCAAACGTGATGGAACATACTAACGATGATTCGTTCACCTCGTCTTTTACCACTGATCCAAATCCAATGGATCCAAATACTGCGTATAGTAAGGGATCGGACGTTTCCGACGAGAACCACGATGTATACAGTTCATCGCCGAATCCCAACTCTTCGAATAGCACTACGAATGTATGCAAAGTGAAACCAACGCAACAAGTTGCTGGCAGTGCTGGACAAAGTTTGTTGAATACTGGCACGCATCAGCCACATTCCAATATTGTTGGTCCGACATTAATGGGGCACCCATTGTCATCACCGCCGCCGATTCAACCAGTTATTGGTGCGTTAGGCCAACCACCACAACAGTACACAGCCAGTCAACATATCAGTTATCAAGCTGGTCTTGGTAGCAATCAATACGGTGGCATCCCAGCTCCGTCGCCTCCAACAGTTTTAAATTATTCCACACAGCAGCTGCAACAAACCGGACTATACGCTCCTTTCCAAATTGATCAATCTCAAGTGATGAACAGTCAAGGGCGTTCGCAATTCTCTCAATACTCGTTCGGTTTGGGCCAGACTGGCTCGAGCCCATACTCCCAATCGATGTATTTGCAAACTGGACAACCGCATGCACCCCCAAATGCCCAACCAGATTTATATCAAAATATGAACAACTATCGTCTACCGAATACTGGTCCGTTCGGGCAGAATCAACAGCAACCAACAACAGTGTTAATCTCTTCAACATCAAATTCATTGATGTCGCCATCAGTGAAACCGAGTAATCAACAAATTAGTGCAATCGGCACCAAAGCTGGAGGCGTTGGACAAGCGTATCAACAACAATCTCAGCAAGGGCAGCAGGTCTATATTCCATATGATCCAGCTGCGATTACTGCGAACTATATGCAAAATGCGGGTGTTATTCAACGCGGAGGTCCAGTGCAAAATAGCGTAGTATCTGGTCTTCAACCATCAGGCCTGCAACCTTCTTCATCTTTCTATTCGGGTTCCACCGGTGGGCAAACTGGATATTTCCAAGGCCCAGCTAGCTCGACTCTACAATCACAAATGCCCCAGCATCAAACAGGGTTCGGATTACAACAAGGCGTATTCCCTACTCATAATCAAACCCATTCAAATGCGGGAATGCAAAATTATGCGTCGCCGTATTTGAGCGGACAAATGCAACTGGCTGCAGCAATGTCGCAGGCGCAACAATATCGTTCAGCCGGTATGCAAAATACACAATATATGAAGAATCAAATTGGCGACCAGGGACGTCAGCAATTAAAAAGTCCAGGAAGTCAACAGCAGGAGGTCTTATCTTCAGTATTCAATTCAGGTATGCCACAATATTAAGATTATTTGCTTCAGCAAAAAATATTGAATTGTATTTTGTTTTCTTTTTAAAGGTTCACAAATTGCATCTCCCAAATCCCGTCAACAGATGAAACAACCGCCGCCACAACCGAGCCCCACGAGTCAGCACAATAAATACATGTACAGCGGTATGTCTAATCAACAGACGGCACAGGTATTTTACTTTTGAGAACTTTTAAAAATCCAATGCGAATCAAACACAATACTAGCGTTAACCTTCCAGTCCAGATACCCGACGCCGATACAGCGACCGGCCGGCAACTACCAGAGTCAAATCTGTAACGTTCAAAACAACGCAAACAATTCGAAACCACATCGTATGAATAATTCCAATAACAGGGCAACCGGGGGCAGACAATACTACGGCTCTCAAGGTCAGTATTATTATGTTTTTTAATCGCCAGATTTAGTCCAATTGGGGCTCTCGCAAATGTCAATAAGAAAACTTATTATGTGTGTTTTTTCATCGCGCGTAGGCGTGTCCCGATTTGGGGCACCCCGGCATGTGCCAGGTTTGTTCATAGGTTAATCCGCCAATGTTAATCGCCCGTGTAAACCTGTTCCAGAAAAATAAATCTGTGGATTCGCACCGCATAACTTTCCGACCATTTATTTTTGCAACGATTTTGTAGAACTCGTCGATCGTGAAGCTAATTTTGTTCGGAAGGAAAAAATTGGTCAGGCATTTACGGAAACTGATCCGCGATCAGTGATCGGATACCCTAGGTGCGTTCCGGTATTTCTACACCATGTATAAACGTGAACGTTTACAACTTTTCAAAGGAACGCGCCCAGGTGATTCAGTGATTCGATCACTGTGTTCCGAACAGTTTTCATAAATGCCTTTAGCCACTTTCTAGTCAAAATTGATATGGTCATAAAGTCGAATCAGTACAGATTATTTTATATGTAAAATAGTGATGGCATTTGCAATGGGTGCATTAGTTGCATCATTTTATTGCACCCATTTTACGCGTTCGATATTATGTCACTCACTACTCTGATTAGTTCGCAACTACTTTGAGTAGATCAGAACTACTCTGAGTACCCCGAGTGCAATGATGAATGCACGAATTAGGCATTCTAATATGACATCACAAACGTCAAAATATTGATAAAACATTGGGGTAGGGTTGCTGAGATCTGCTGTACGGCAATATGACATTGTGGCGAATGCGTCTCATAACCAATAATGTGTTTAGCCAGCCTTAGACTCATGTTTTCATCCACGAGGGTCGCGTGTTTTATCATGACTAATTGGGTGCATTCAGTGCAACCGTTGAATAGCATGTAATTCGCCAATAAGATTCAAAAGATTCAAATAATTTTAAATTTTAAGGTTATGGCGGGAATCTGATTGCACTGTCGGGGTACAAACAGGTGCAAAGCCTGTTTATTTGCACCGGTGCAAACCGGCTTGTCATCACTGATTTAAAATAAATTAAAAATATTCATTTTTTTATTTATTGTAGGTGGCAATATTAATACTCAATCCGACAAAGCTGACGAATCGAAATTGAATGATGGCGTCGTAAATTCATCCACTGGCACGACTTTGGGCACCACCAACATCGGTTCGAAAGCACCCAACGCGTCGGTGAATCAATCTGGTGACAAGGCAGATGCAAAAGAGGAAAATTGTGCTAAAGACTAATTAATTCGTTTCTACTATTCTCTAAGTACTAAACTATGTGTTTGTATATTCAATAATATTTTATTTAAATTTATTTATTTTGATGAAATGGAAAGCAAAAATCTTCTGGATTTCATTAATGTTTAGATAAAATTTTGCGTATGCTGCATAATGTTAATCAACAATAAGAAATGAAAAAGTAAAAAAAGTAGCTATGCCACAATTTAATAATGTGCTGCTATTCTATTCATAACATTAACAATTAAAAATACTAATATATTTGATTGTTCAATCGCGTATTAAATAAGCTGGTTATAGTGAAACCAAATTTACCCAAATCGACCACTTTATGTGGAAGCGTAACTCTAAAATTAATTTCGTCAAAGCGGGAATAATATGAAAATCCCAAATATAATTGAGGCAATTGCTAGGATTTAGTACTTGTAAATACATGTTTGTAAAGCCATCGAAATGTCTCTTATCGCAGACCTACAAGCAAAAAAGAAAAATTCAAACACACAAACATTACTTACTATACGATGGAAAAAAGTTATTGTGATATAAAAAAAAACTGCAAAATTTATCGATTCGGACGATTGATGGCTTCTCATCTATTTATTGTCTTGTGATGTCTCTCAATACTTTGTATTAACGATTTAAACTCGGATTTAAATCACAAAGAAACTATTCATAAATCAAGAAAGGTTATTTTTAGCCTTCGCTAGAAAAGAAAATGTATTATTACTTTAAGTGACTACAATTTTTAATTCATTACGAGTTATTCGCATAAGTCACCTATAAATCGCGCGTCAAAATAAATATAAAAAAAAACATGTAGCAATTAATTAGTGGAATTAGAAGCCGTAGATGTTTAAAGTTGTCATGCATTCGCAGAGCATTCATGAAAATTAAACAGGACTAACAGTAATATAAAAGGACTGGATAAATGCTTATAAAAATATTCACTTTGATTATATGAACTTTTCCTCTCAGAAATCAGAACTGGATAAACCATAGAATAATGGAAAAAAGTTCTTCAGAACGTGAGACTTGATTATACATAAAAAAGAAATTAAAACCAACAAAAAAACAACTAAAACATGAAAATTAATTAAGGCTAACTTACTTTTCTTTAAAGTAGTATAATACTATATAATGTTATTAGTTTATTATTTTTGTCGCAATTATTCTAATAATACCGACTTGATTTGTATTTTGCCTTTCTCATGTTGTAGCGCAATATTAATTGATAATTTTTGTGTTCGTAATTAGTATAATTAATTATTGCCAACAAGCAAAATGAAACAAACAAAAAAAATGTAAATTATTCAGAAATTGCAGGGTGTATGACTTTGTTCTATCTAATTAATAATTATAAATTAAATTATGTTCATTTAGATTTATTAATTAATTGTACGATTGCTATACGTGAGAATGCCTTTTTACATTGTTTTTACACACTTGAAATTATCTAATTGAACCTGAATTGATTAAACAGATCAGTACAACACTTCGATTCATAAAAACAAAAATGTATCACAAGTTCTCATTTCTAAATCGCTCTTTATGATCTGGACATTTTAGACATTTCATCCAAAGTGAGTGATTTAATGACTGTCATGTTTTCATATATGTATTTGTTGCTAACAAATATATACAAGACGATATTTATATCCATTGGCGAAATTAATTCGTAATGTATCTTTAAATGTTCGTAATATCCCTTTTACGAAGTAAATAGCTAGGGCAGGTTTTATTTTGTTGCTATTCTCTTCTTAAAGTAGAATATCGAAAGAAAGAGTTCATTAGGTCGTATTCCGTTAGTCGTGTAAGTGCTTATAAACACTTCCGCTTATAAGCGATTTTCAGAGCGTTCCATTCCGTAAGCTTTGCAAACGCCTATAAGTGCTTTAGAAGTGTTTCGTTAGCATTCGTAACCAAGCTGAAGTGCAAAATGGAGGATTGAGACATGATTTCGTAATTTTAGTGCATTTTGGCATTGATTCAATTTTTTAGACGAGAATAAGAACGAAAAGTTTGTATGAAAGTGGCAGAAAATGTTGAGTGTTATAACGCATAACAAGATTTTCTGATTCGGCGGACCACTGCACAATCATGTCTGCGCAAAAGATTTTTTTTGCCTCACCAACGAGCTCACCACAAACCCGTAAGAGTTGTAAGCACAGAATGATGACGTGAGCGCTTAAGCGAACTATTAGACGGACATTAATGCTTACCACGTTTACATGTCGTATTCAGATCGAACTGAATTCAAATTCTGAATCCATACAATGCCTGTTTACATGGCTTTGACTGAATTCGATTTCAATACTTTTCGATACGACATGCGCAGTAGCATCCGCTGATGACGTTCCGGTAACTTTCTTCTGTGCTTCAAAAGTTTCTGTTTTTCCTAGAGTTCAAAGAACCAGTCATTTTAGTGAAAACCGTGAAACCGATGTGTGTAAATGTGCACTTCAACCGAAATAAACAGAGGGTTTGAGGTTAGCGTTAGCACATGTCCTCGATTCGATTCTAGTGAAGGAGTGCAAGTTTAGTTCGATACAGTCCGATACGATCCCATAAATAAGGGAATCGACCTTGAAGTTAGATTCGAACTTAGTCCGGTTTCCTACCTGTTTATATGGGCGGATTCAAAACTTCGATCGTACCAAATTCGATCTGATTACGACATGTAAACGCGGTAATTGTTCGGCACTGAACTCAAAAGCGCAGAATTTTTGCACTGAGTGCAATTTTTGACTGTACTGAGTGCATACATTGGATAAGTCGAACATTCTACACTCCCGTTTCGTAGGGCAACATTAAATTATAAGTCGAGCACTCAGACCTGCACTTAGTGCAAAAAACTGCCCCAGAAAATTAAATAAGAAGTAAAATCTGTAAAAAACATAGTTATAATTTTTAATCAAGAAGCATTTTAGGAAAGCTTATTCTCACAGTAATTTTTCATTCACAATTATAGTATATTATTCAATGAGCCCATAATGCAGGCTATTAGGTATACGCGAGGGCAAGTTTACGTAACGAGGCGAAGCGAAGCGAGCCGAGTGTAGTAAAGCCCGAGCGTATAATAAATAGCCTGCATTATGCGCGAATTGAATACTATACTTTATCCGCGATCACAAAATTTAATTGTTATACTGCAGTATGGCTTTCAAACTTACAAATTGAACCATGGAATTCAACTTGCAGTGTGAAACGCTTGCTAGACGAACAGTAAATTACAACCGTCAACTTGAAAAGCTATTATTTCATACACTCTTTATTGTACATGGGCTCGCTTCTTTTGCTT
>JARJEB010005777.1:0-10182 GCA_030264535.1 Liometoxenus newtonarum
GAGAACGCGCTGACCAAAAAAAAAGCAATCTCAAGTTTCAAATTTTCATCTCATCAGTCTTCATAGGCCCTCCAAATTTTCGTAGGCCCTAGGCACAGTGCCTAAAGTGCCTTATGGATAATCCGGCCCTGCATACATAAGTTAACTTTATTTGATCTTCATTTTGACAAGAAAGTGTCCCACATGGCCGCCCATAATTATATATTCACCTGACGTCAGTAAGAGGCGCTTTTCCATATGGCGATTTGTTTTGCGAGACAGTTGTGATTGGCTGAAAACTGTCCGATCTAAATCGTTTTTTATATCGAGTCGATCGAGTGGAGCAGTTTTCAGTCAATGACAGCTCTCTCACAAAATCAGTCAATGACAGCTCTCTCACAAAACGGCAAACGCCATATGAAAACGCAGCCTTATAAGCAATAAATAAGTTCGGAGGCCTCTCTAGAACTAGATTTATTAAACATATTAGGCAGGTATAAAGGAACAGGAACGTTATTGGTTATCTTATTGAGAGGATGAATAGTTTTTTTTTTATTATTCAAACATAAATATTCAGTCATAACAGATACTTATCTATACATATAGGTATGATAGTAAATCGTAAATCTCTTATTTGTAAAATGTACACGTCAAGCGTCGAGCACGAATTTTATTTGATATAGGTACGTTTTCTTATACAGAGCGTTTATTTTACTCTCGAACATAGCATGTGCTATGTTCGCAAAAATAAACGAGTCAATCTTATGGCAGTGTGCTTTATGCATGGTTCATGATTGACATAACATAGACATGACATATAGGAATAGAACATAACCTGCGAAATAGAAACATGCAAAATGCTATACTACGGTTATGTTATTTTACGTGTCATTGTGAACCGTAGTATAGCATTTTGTATGTTTCTACTTTGCAGGTTATGTTCTATGTCTATGTTATGACAATCATGAACCATGCTTAAAGTGTCGTCGCGTGGTGTAGTGTCGAGTGATGTAATTTTGGTTGAAGTTTTGTGTTCGGTCTGAGTGGAACGAGCGCTGTCAAGTGATATTTGGATTTTTGAAAGAAAAAAGTAAGGTTATATATTGAAGTGCGCAAGCGCGCGTCGAGTGCACACTCGACGGCACATGCCACTACTCGACGTTCCTGTAAGACCGTAATTCTGTCGATGGCACATGAGGCGACACGACTCGACATCACTCGATCTGTGAACCCGCCGCCAAAGACACACCGAAGGACGGTGAGAGAGTGGGGATGTGGGACGGACGACGACACACCACGATGACAAGTCGGTGCGGGGTGCGCATCAGTTTGAGACCTAACGACACCTAACCCTTGAGAAATCAATCAATTCAAATATGACATGGAACAAAATTGACAACTGACACTAACGACATGATCATAATAATTAATTATTTTGATCGTGCATCGCCATTGCCATGAGTTTGACTGTTTTATTTTAGCTGCGAACAAATGAACGCTCTGTATACTTACATACACACAATTTAATGCGCTAATCAATTAATTCCCGCCGAGCAAGATTTCTTCAAATTCGAGTATTTGTGCCTTTTGTATGTAGGTATTGAAAAAAAATATCAAGTCTATAATATCTTAGTTCATAAGTTGTGTTTATTTCGTGAAAGTTTCTGCCTTGCAGTTGCAATCGAAATGAAAAAAAAAAAATCGAGCTTGAAGGCTTAAAATTGTTCAATCACGATCACGAATGCCACGCCACGTTCTCTATACAACTACACGCACGGATATTTATAACAACTTAATGACTCATTTATCCAATTCACTTAATTACACAGAGCAAATCGTTTTAATTACTTTGATTCTAATCGTTTATATTGCAGCAGTATTTATGTTTGTTTAATGAACTTTTTAGAGATTTGCGCTTCAATAAAATCCGCAATATCGAACCCGGCACCTTCAAAGGCTTGAAACATATACGAAGTCTCCTCCTCAACAATAATCTATTGACTACATTGAAGAATGGAGTATTTGCTGGTCTGCCACAATTGAAACATTTGTATCTGTACAAGAATCGGATAAGGACGATTGAATCCCATGCGTTCCAAAATCTACCCAGGCTCGAACATTTGTAAGTTTTTTGTATTTTTATTTATTTCAGTGATGCCATGCACCGGGTGCAAACGTTTCTGCATCTACAGCACCGGGTGCAATGATTGAACCCAATGGTCATTTGACCTTGACTGCACCGGGTGCAATCGTTTGGATCCATTTTATGAGTTCGATATGTCACTGTAACTACTCTGAGTAGTTCGCAACTACTTTGTGCAGGTCGGAACTACTCTTTGTAGTTTACAGTGGCATATCGGAAGCAATTGCACCGGGTGCAATGATGAATTGGTTGGATGGCGTGAATTTCGCCAATAAGATTCAAATAATTTTAATTTCTAAGGTTATGGCGAGAATCTGCGATTATTTATTTATACTTAGGCGTATTTTATTCATAACACAAACATTGAAGTTGTTGAGTGGTAAAACTTAAATTTTGCTTTCGTTACTTGTACTTGTCAAAATATGCATATTTTAAAAATTCAAACATATCACTGATTTTCACAGTTATGATGTTTTGAAATCCGTTTTGCTATTGGGTTTTTAAAATTAGATGCTTACATGCTTTTCATGTTTTAGTTTACAAAAATATAAATGTTTTTTTTTGCAGATACTTGCATAATAACGATTTGGAGGAATTTAAAGTTGGAACATTTTCAAACTTGCCGTCTCTGGATCGATTGTATGTCATCATTTTAAGTCTATAAATAATGAATGTTTTCATGAACGAATGAAATTTAAGGTTTTTATATGAAAATAAAATCAAGCATATACCAAATGGCGCTTTCGAGAATCTTCCACAACTTACAAGACTCCGCTTGGATTCGAATGCTTTGGTTTGCGATTGTCAAATGGCGTGGCTAGCAAATATGATTAACGAACAGTCGATGCTCGTCGCAGCTAATTGCAAATATCCTAATGAGATGTATGGAAAACCTCTAAAAGGAATGAAATCACATGATTTTCATTGTAGTGAGTGAATTTTTTTTTTTTTTCAAAAAATTACATGTTCATTTGATGAAATTATTTTTCATTATTGAAGAGTCTCCGGCAATTATGGAAGGTCCAGACGATATAGAAATATTTTTCGGTGGAACGGCAGTCTTCAAATGTCATGCTGAAGGTGATCCTTCCCCTTCAATAACCTGGATGAAAAATGATCATGAACTATTGGTTGAAGACAATGAACGTTTTCAAATTGATGAAAATGGAAGTCTGAAAATTAAAAATACCGTTGAAGGGGATTCTGGTTATTACGAATGTATGGCAAAGAACAATGACGGTGTAATTAAATCTCGACAAGCACGAATGGTAGTATTTCGGCCTGAAAGTCGCATCGAAGAAAGTAACGGTAAAACTTGTTTTTGTACATTCACTTTCATTAACTGAACAAACATTGTTTGGCATGCAGGTAAGCCTCAATTTGTTTTAACGCCTCAGAGTATTACCGCCCGCGAAGATACGTACGAAGTGAAATTGGATTGTAAGGCTGAGGGCAATCCAAAACCGGAAATTACTTGGTCGAAGAACGGTGTAACACTGGACATCAGTAATCGATACTTTCAAGATGAAGAGGGCAGTTTGACGATTAGACCGTTGAGAACTAGCGACTATGGTATATATAGATGTGATGCTGCTAATTATGTGGGTAGAGTCAGTGCCACTGCAGAGATAATTATAAACTGTAAGTGATTATTACTGCAAGATTACAGTTTTAACCATAGAGTTATAATATTCGTAGAGGGAAGGTATATACAAATGTCATACCCATGACAAAACGACCAATCTAGAGCATGCGCGTTAAATATGCCAGACTTTATTTTGAAGCTCTCCTTCTCCGTTTCCCTGTAGGTCACTCTACTTCATATAGTCATATAGTACATATATGGTCATACCACTGGCCCGCCATATTTGTTTGCACCATAACAAACTAAAATCAAAAATATTGTGCCATGACGGAAAGAGATTGATTGCTAATTTTCCCCTGGCGCTAAATATCAAGCAGCGAAACGTGAAACTAAGCACGAACATAGCACACCGAAGCAAGTTTCTATTTTTCCCGTTCTGCCATCAGCGCGAGGGGATTGTCTTCTTTGTCTCTTCCAAAGGCACGATTTTCTCTCTCTTGCCTTCGTGGATAAACACACTCTTACACATGGCGACATGCTCTGTCTATTCTTATGCAATGTCTGACTAAAACCCTATAATGTGGACTACCCAAATTACGCGCACAGACTAATGACGCGAGATTGGAGTCAATTTCAAATGCCTTTTAGGTGCAACACAATATGGCGATTTGGTGTACCTAATTCCTTTCCGCCAGTAAATCGACTTTATATTCTCTCTATAGACTTGTATCTCTATGGTTTTAACAATCGCCAGCTAAGTTCCAACGGGACACATGACCTCTTTCATGTTTGCATGGCTTTTATGACGTAGCTTGCCTTCAATTCTAAATTTATCTTTATTTAGGTATCTATTGTATTGAGCATTGTTTGTTTTTTAGCACCTCCAATATTCATACTTCTGCCACAATCACAGAATGTTGACGCTGGAAGCACGGTTCGTTTTGAATGTGATGCAGGCGGCTCACCACAACCGGAAATTGCATGGTACATTGGAAACAGCAAACTTAGAAACAGCAACAAACATGTAATAAGAGAAAATGGTCGTTTATTAGAAATTGCTGACGTTCGCGAATCTGATAGCAACGTTTACACTTGTCGTGTGAAAAATGAATTGGGAAAGCGCACAGCCGATGCGAATTTATCGGTGAAAGAAACACAAAATCGTGCTCCTACATTAATCTATAAACCATACAATGTCGAAGCACTTGTTGGTGCCACTATTGAAATACCATGTAAAGGTGAAGGCAAGCCCACGCCTGGAATTCAATGGAGAAAAGACGGTGCCTCATTACAAAGAACTGGTAGGTGGCGGGAGTCTATAAGCGGTAATTTATACATTTATGGCATTACTTTGGAAGATCAAGGTAGATATGAGTGCACTGCCATCAACGAATATGGCAGAGCAACTGCATCCGGTTATGTTACCGTCAAAGAAGATTCACATTCGAAAGTGAATATAGGAAAAGTGGGAAGTATTGGTGATAAATTCGTGAAGATCGCTTTCGTTGAAGCGTCTCAAGAAGTCGATAAAGCAATTAACAAAACGTTGCAGGATATTTTTTCAAATAAGAATCATAATATCGGTGATTTGTTTAGAATTATTCGATATCCGAATGCTCCGGCTAGAGAATTGGCACGTGCTGCTGAAGTATACGAACGAACGTTGATAAACATCCGGAAACATGTTCAGAAGGGAATGAAAATGAACAATACAGTGGATTTCCATTATAAAGAAATTTTGTCACCGGAACACTTAGATCTTGTTGCGCAATTGTCCGGATGCATGGCACACCGTCCGAAGAGGAATTGCAGTGATATGTGTTTCCATTCAAATTATCGTAGCATTGATGGTACGTGTAATAATTTGCAAAATCCTATGTGGGGAGCTTCACTCACTGGATTCCGAAGAGTATTGAAACCTATCTACGAAAACGGTTTCAGTACACCGGTTGGTTGGGACAAAACTGTAAAATATAATGGATTTGCCAAACCAAGTTCACGTTTAGTATCGACAAAATTAATTGCCACACATGAGATTACTCCAGATGAACGTATCACGCACATGGTGATGCAGTGGGGACAATTCTTAGATCACGATTTGGATCATGCCATCCCTGCAGTAAGTTCAGAAAGTTGGAACGGTATCGACTGCAAGCGTTCTTGTGACTATTCAGCTCCTTGTTTCCCTATCGATATTCCACCCAACGATCCACGTGTCAAAAATCGTCGTTGCATCGATTTCTTCCGATCATCGGCAATTTGCGGTTCAGGAATAACTTCTGTTTTCTTCGATCATATGCAGCCTAGAGAACAGATTAATCAGCTTACGGCCTACATTGATGCTTCACAAGTGTACGGTTTCTCCGAAGAATTGGCGCGGGAATTACGAGATGTTACCAATGAATTGGGAAAATTACGCGAAGGAGTAATTTTCCCTGGAAGGAAACCATTACTTCCATATTCTGGTGGTCAAATGGATTGTAGAAGGGATTTGTCGGAGAGTAGTGTTAATTGTTTCCTCGCTGGTGACATAAGAGCTAATGAGCAGACCGGATTAATTAGCATGCATACTTTGTGGTTCAGGGAACACAATCGACTTGCTCGCGAATTGCGTACTTTGAATCCGCATTGGGAAGGCGACATGATTTATCACGAAGCAAGGAAAATCGTAGGAGCAGTAATGCAGCATATTACATATTCCCAATGGTTACCTATTATTTTAGGTCACGAGGGTATGAATATGTTGGGCGCTTATGACGGTTACAATCCACGCGTTAATCCTTCAATTTCCAATGTTTTCGCAACAGCTGCTTTGCGTTTCGGGCACTCGCTAATTAATCCGATTCTTCATAGATTGAATTCAACGTTCGAACCGATTCCAGAAGGTCATTTGCCTTTACATAAAGCTTTCTTTTCCCCATGGCGGGTCGTTGATGAAGGTGGTATCGATCCAATCATGAGAGGATTATTTACTATCCCCGCTAAGTTGAAAAAACCAACGCAGAACTTAAATACGGATCTTACCGAGCGTCTCTTTGAAACTGCCCATGCTGTAGCTTTGGATTTGGCTGCAATCAACATTCATCGATCGCGGGATCACGCAATTCCTGGTTACATTGATTTTAGAAAGGTCTGTAATATGAGTCAAGTGGAAACGTTTGATGATTTGGCAAATGAAATAAGTGATCCGAACGTCAGAGTTAAATTACGAGAATTATATGGACATCCAGGTAATATTGATGTTTGGGTTGGTGGAATATTAGAAGACCAAGTTGATGGTGGCAAGGTAGGACCATTATTCCGTTGCTTGCTTATCGAACAATTTAAAATATTACGCGCCGGTGATCGTTTCTGGTATGAGAACCCATCGACATTTAAAACTGAACAATTGGTACAAATCAAAGAATACTCACTGGCACAAGTGCTTTGTGACAACGGCGATAATATCACAGATATTACCGAAAACGTATTTATTTTGCCCGAACGTCAAGGGGGATATGAAAAATGTACCAATATTCCGAAAGTTGATTTGAACTTTTGGTCGGAATGTTGCACCGATTGCAGATACTCTGGCCAATTAAACACAATCAGTCGGTTAAATGCCAGAAATCGAAGAAATGCAGCAGATTTATATAAAATACCATTACCAACTCCTGTATCTTCTGGTAATAGTAGCACTTTATTAGGCGAATCAAAAATAACTCTTCCGAAACAAGATGAAAAGAAAAAATTACAAGAACGTGTTGTGACATTAGAGCAGAAAGTTGCAAAATTACAAGAAATGATCAAAAAACTAAACAAAATTATAAAGAAGTTAAGTAAATCGGGAGACGTTGATGATGGAAGTTTGGAATCCATTTAGTTTTTCGTATAATTATTATGACTAACAACATTTCAGTAACAACGTATTAGTGCCATTCGTTCTATAAAATTAAGATTTTTTCAGTGTTCATTATGTTAATTGCTTATTTCCTTTTTGGAGAATAGAATGCTAAAGCTAGGTGTTATGTAAATTATTAATTTATTTTTACAATATTTTTTTTGTAAATGCATTAATTTTATTTGTTGTTGCAAATTTGCGGTAACAATAATTATATGATTGTTTAATTAATTATATAATTCATAATTATATAATTTGTAATTGTATAAATTTATTAAGTGTATAAATTGAAACAAAGATGCATTAATGACATAGATTTGTATATTACTTAATTTTTAACAATGTTTATGTATAATTAAAAATTATCAACCTTTGATTTTCTGCGCTTTGAATTCAAGGAATAATAAGGATAGTGCCAAGTTACGTCACAGCCTGCCAAAAGTGCTTCGGATATGGTGTTTTGGGCGCGCGAACGAGCCATGCGCACCAACTCGAGCAAAGTTTTGACTTGCGGCTAGCGACAGGCTGGAATCAACCAATCACAAAGCGTTACAGAATATGATCATTAAGTTGCCTACCTATGATGCCAACCACAGAATAAATACTAACAGAGGGCACGTTTTTTTGGTGCCGTCTGCCTGCTTCTGGAAGACGGAATGACCTTTTTTTGCTACGGAATACTCATTCCGGTTTATACTTTTTACCGTGCAAACGGAAGATTCAATGGTTTTCGCTTATTTATCATATATTATTTTGACATTATCGACGAAATTGTTGCAAATATATTCCGAATAATCAGCGTTGTGATGTATTCATGGAGATTTATAATTCGTTAGCGTTATATATAGTTATTAAGAGGTAATGTATACATTATTCTAGCATTTACGGAAGGTGGCAGAACAACAACTAACTTCTCCCACTCCACTTCAAACCGGTTTGTGCAGCTATGCGGTTTTTTGCTCCACCACTTCCAAAATCTTCCTACCACTTCCTGGACGTAACCAAAAAAACGCGCCCAGAATGTTCACTTCGCCTCGTTCGGCACGCCTAGTTTGGTGACCTTCAGCGCGTCAGCCATGTTGTATTTGGGTTGGCATTCGCGGGAAATTTGAATTTACCTAACAATACAAATAGCAGATTCAAATTTCCCGCAAATTCCAATCCCCACACAACATGGCTGACGCGCCGAAGGTCACCAAATACTGCCAGTCTAAATTCAATGTACACGAAGTGACCCTTCTGTTAGTATTTATTCTGTGTTCAAACTAAAGCAGGAAAAATAACCCTCCTGCACTTTTACCCTTATAATTCTACCCTTCAGTAGTCCAACCAGTGAGGGTTACTTTTAAATTGCCTAAAATGACCGTGACAAACAAAAACACTATGTAAAAAATTTTGAAAAGGGTATTATATGGCTTAGATGCATGTTTTGTCTCTTCTTCACTTGGATCTTAGTTTATAGGTTTCACTGCGTCGCACTTATTGCCATGCCCGTTCGCTATTAAGGTTTGGATGTGTTATTACCATAGAGATATAAGTCAATAGAGAGAACATAAAGTCGATTTATTCGCGTGTGGCATGATGCCAGGGGTCGGAAGGGGATTCCAATCTGTGATTGCGACGCTTTTTAAGTTCTATGCTTTAGGAGCAATTTTGTATTGACGCTTAACCGCTCGTATAACTACCTCGCTAACCTGAAAATCTATAACCAGGTTAAATTACTCTGTAGGGGAACTTCCGGTACGGTTTATAACCAGTCTCGCGAAAATGGAATGGTTTGAACCAAATTTAACCGGTTATGATTGGTTACGTCGCGAAATAGTAGTTTACCTAACTAGATTGGAAAGTATTCAATTGCTCACGAGCGCGATAAATTGAAGCACGAGATCGAGCGAGTGTGAAATTGAATGTTTTCCAATCGCGTTAGGTACACTACTTTTCCTTCGGCCACATTTTTCCATTCGAAAACTAAGAAAATGTTTATAAAATGATTTTGATACAACACTGCCGCAGTTATTGACATGTGATATTCAATGCTGGAATGTAGGAGAGCAGTAATGGCTTATATTGATTTATAGTCCACTTTGGCACCTGATTATTTTGATTCATCACTTGGAATCGGTTTGGCAACGCCGCACTTCTACCAAGCGACCCGGCTCCCGGCAACATACATAACCTCTAAGCAAAACGTTCCTCGTGCAATGGATAATGGCCTTTTTAAATATTATATACATGGGTCTTGTGTTAATTCAGGTCATGCTTGGGAGGCTGAGAATATATACGACTATGCTATCATCTTGGGGTATTTATTGTTACAGCAAGTAAGAGATGCAAAGTTTTATAGACGAACATAAAAACATTTCTTTTTAGAAGTTAAATGGAAATACATTCTTTAATTGCAAGACTGGAGTTGGATTTATTAGACAGAAAAACAATCTATTGGAACTCAAGTGATTTTTTTACAAGCTTGCTGTCGAATGTGACCACAACGTTGAGGATTTATATTTCGTAGTCAATTCTTTAAAATATGCCATCATTACATTTTCAGAGCAAGATTGTGTTTTATAGGAGTTTCGCCACATGATAAATCGGCTA